>UESW01003988.1:495455-629880 GCA_900491605.1 Calamus simplicifolius | reverse complement strand
TTTTGTTGATAATAAGCTTAAAGATTATGTTAGACTACAATGTGAAGGAATGAAGCAGATAGTTGATCACTTGAATAGGATTACAAGAAGAAACTTTTGATATTTTTAATGTAATCTCATTTCAATGTACTGAGTTATCTCATTTTGATGTAATGAAGTCAAGTTTACTTTCAATATAATGAGTATGTTTACATTTTCATGTAATATCATTTTGAAGTAATGAGAAAGTTTGATGCTTTACTTATACATTTCAATTGTGAGTATCTTTGAATATCTTGAATGATTATCCTCAATTGATAATTTGAATGGTAAAAGATAAAGAATGATATTGATAAGTAGTTAATCGATTTTCCTAACCTTTTTGTTGATTACAAAAAAGGGGGAGAGATTTTAGTTAATCGTATATGCTTTCAATACAACTAAAGTTAAAAGCTTTCAATACAATTAAATTTAAAGGGGGAGAGATAATTTGAATATTAAAGGAGGAGAGTTAATCTAAGTAAAAGGGAGAGATAACCAAGTTATCATTATGCTTAAATTTGAAAAGGGAAAAATTATTTGCTTGAACTTAACAATTGAAAATTTTGAATGAATTACAAAATTGAGTTTCATAGGGGGAGCTATCTCATTTAGGGGGAGCCTCTCAATGAACATAAAATTGATTTTGGTTTCAGAAAATTTTTCAATACAAACATGCATATACTCAATGTTTTTGTCATCATCAAAAAGGGGGAGATTGTTGAGAAATTTGGAGATTGTTATTACCCCAACTTTATTGATTTTGATGATTTCCAAAAGCCATGAGTATTTAAAGGAAATAATGAGTTTATTAATCAAAAACCTTGAGCTTATTCAAAATGAAGCAATGGACTCTCAATGTTTAAATTCACTGAGTTTTGAATCAATTTGAAAAAGAAGTTTCAAGCTCTATATTTAAGATTTCAAAAAGGAATTTTTACATGTTATATTTCAATCAATGATTTCTTGAAACATGTCTTGAATTCATGCTTAATGTCATATTTATTGTATTCAAGTCAAAATTTCATTTAAAATTATTCTGGGACGAATTTCAAAGTCAATCAGAAAAATTTCTGATTTTTGATACGTTCCGGAGCCGACTCTAGAGTTTCAGAGTCGACTCCAGTAAGTAACAGAGATTTCTGATTTTCTCGAGTCGACCCTTGGATTTCAAGAGTCGACCCCTGACTCTGTGCGAGCCGACTCCTGACTGTGCGAGTCGACTCCGCTCAAACAACAGAAAGCATGTTTTTTGAGCACTTCTCGAGTCGACTCCCCATTTTCTTCGAGTCGACCCCGACTGTCAGGAGCCGACACTTTGGTTTTCGCGAGTCGACCCTCTAACGTTTAAAATGTTTCTATTTTTAGTAATCGACTTCGAGCCGACTCCCACAGTGCTCGAGTCGACTCCGAAATTCTGGGCGCGATTTTTCACGATGACACGTCAGCTCCAACGGTAAGATTTTCAAATAACGGCTATATTTCTGTGTTCTAACGGATATATTTTTGCAGAATCTATAAATAGAGGAGCTCTTTTCAAATCAAAAGAAGAATAGAAAATCAAAAAGAGAGAAAAGAAATCTTTCAAAAAGAGGGAAAAACAGAGCTTCATTGGAAAAATCTTCCAGTTCAAAATAGAGTGATTCAAAAGGAGTGAAATCAAAGAGGAAGTTTCGTCTGCTCCAGATCATCAATCCACAAGAGTCAAAAGAAAATCCAAAAGCTTTTCAAAGATCAAATCGAAGGATTTTCAACATTCAACAAAAGGAGAAAAAGCTTCATCTCAACTCCAAAGTTTTCAAACGGTCAAGAATCTTGCTGAGGCCTGATTCAATACTTCAAGAGGAGTTAAGAGGAGAAGGAAGAAAGCCAAAGCCACAACCATCTGCAATCTTATCAGGCTTTTCTAATCCTTTTATACTTTATTTGTATATTTGCTCAAGGGGAGCATTTCAATATTTAAACTCTGTTATTTTGATTGTTTGCTGATTCATCAGTGGATTGAATCAGTGGAGGTTATTATACCTCGTTGCAAGCCGGAGTGCTTGTGTTGGGTTAGTTGTGAGCCCGTGAAAAACAACGTGTAGGGTTTTGTGCTGGTGAGCCCGAGTAAAACCGGCTGGGTTCGTTGTGATCCCGTGAAAACAACAAGTTTGAGTTGTGAGCTTGGAAAACAACTCGGCTGTAATCGAAGAGATTATAGTGTGGACCCAAGTGAATCTTGGGAGTGGACGTAGGTGTTGGTTGCACCGAACCACTATAAAATTATCTTGTGTTTGTCGTGCTATTTTCTCTCTCTCTATCTCTCTTTATTATTTGCTTGTGTATTGATTAAAGTTAGCCTCTCACTTGCACATTTTGCTAACTAATCAACTAAAGTTAAAAAGACTTAAATTTTTTAAGAACCCAATTCACCCCCCCCTCTTGGGTTGCCATCTGGGCTAACAGCCATCTCATTAGCCTTAATCCATTTACGGTAAGCTTGGGACTCCTCATCTGAAGCTCCTTCACTGGGCTCTGCGGGACAGACCTGAGTGAGCACATACTTGTACCCTTCTGCAGTTAACACTATATCCAGGTTTCTTTTCCAATCAATGTAATTAGGACTAGTCAATTTGTTTTCTTTGAGTATCACAGCAAGTGGATTGAAAGAAGACATTTTAATCCTGAGAATCATTCAAACATCAAATAAGATATAATGAGCAATAAACTTTAAATTCAAAATTATAAGTAGGGCCCCTCAACCACTACATAATAAAAGAATTTGCCAGCAGCCTAGTACATTTTGAATAGTATGCCTCGATGGGAGGACGTCTACTACTCATCATTTATCTAGACAGATAAAACCTATTAATTTTACTATCTAGGTAAAAGGTAACATACCAAGTAAAATTAATTAGCTGGCCAAATTTGGTCATATAAATATTGTAGTGACTCCGATGGGGAGGATACTATATTTATACCTAAGTGTATACCATCACTCAAACCTAGATCCATTGTCCTATGGTGGATCCCTCAGATGGAGAGGTAATCCAACATTAACAATTACTAGGGATTATTCTTGGTGAGCTGGCAATCAATTTCATCCTATGGGGAGGAAAGCACTAATACTGAAATTAACTACCTCACCAATAAATAAGTGATGGGACCATGGGATTTAAATGTGATTAATTCCCTCTCCCACTTAGTTATTTAAACAATATTTTGAGGGTTATAATGCTTGTGTTTGATTATCTTATAAATTCAAATCCCATAGTAGTGATCGATATACATATATGCAACAAATAAAACTCTTAATTCCCTTAAATTTAAAAAATTTAAATTAAAATTGGGAATAAATTTTACTCTCTAGTTGCCCCTGTTCACATTAGTCTTGAAATTTCGAATATATATCAAAACACAAACAGCAAGTCATTATCCAATTAACCATGTTCTCCCAGCGCCCCCCGCGGGGTTTGGGGCAGCGCCCCAAAACCTAAACGAAATCAGCTCCTTCCGATTCCTTCGCGCTTCAGATTTTCCTTCAGAATCCTGATTCTGCAACGGATTCTCCTTAGAATCCTATCATGCAACGGATTCTCCTTAGAATCCTATCTGCAACGGATTCCGCTCAGAATCCTATTATGCAACAGATTCTCCTTAGAATCCTATCATGCAACAGATTCTCCTTAGAATCCTATATGTAACGAATTCTGCTCAGAATCCTATCATGCTACGGATTCTCCTTAGAATCCTATCCTGCAACGGATTCTCCTTAGAATCCTATCTTGCTTTTTGCAGCAGGTCTTCTTCCTCCATTAGAGCCGCACCAGATTACATAAATCCTATGCCTCCAAGTAGGAGTTCACATGCTACGTATTTACAATCACAAAGCTCTCAAAAAATCGGAGCATACATGCTATGAAATATTACAATGATCCTACGCCTCCTTAAACCGAAGTATACAAAACAGATCTAAGTAATATTAAATCAAAATACATACATTCATGTGACCATAATAACAGGATAGAAACCTTCAAAACAACGTTAGCAGCAAGCATGATCTATCTTACGCATGCATATACCGATTAATGGAGAACATGGCCGTATTATTCATATACAGTATCAGCCGTGGCTCTGATACCACTGTTGGGGAACGCAGAATACCCCCAAGATCACGGCTATAGCGTATATGAGTAATACAAAAAAAACTTTTATCGTTCTAATCTAAGAGTACAAGATCATACCTTCAGATTTGAACTTTCGATCACTTTGATTTGATTGCTCGACCTCAACCTTTAGCCTTCCACCGTATTCCCGAAAATACCTTCTTTCTCTCACAAGATGGTGGGATCTCTTGGCCGTCCTAGGGTTTCTTGTTTTTCTTTCTTCAAAAAAACGTTAACCCTAGCAACCAACTGAGAGGGTATTTATAGGGCTACAACAGGGACCAATAGGTAAATATGAAAAGGACTTCCTACTAATTAAATCTTGCAATCCTACTCGGGTTAGGATTCAATTACAAATTACAATTCATTCCACTAAAGAATTATAATTATACTCCTAATCATATTCAAATTTATATTTTCGAGCCTTTAATATTAAATACTTATTATCTCCCCACATTAAGATTACAGATATCCACCAATTAAATTTAATTACTGATAATATAATTTAATGGCTTTTTTATCCTTGAGACCTATCCACTTAACTTATTTGATGTATCGGATTCAAAATCCACTTGCAAGATTTGATACAATCAAAACTTATAAGCTCCTCAAGGGGATATTATCAATCCAATTTATCAGTACGTGGTTTCCTTCAACTATTAATATTCACCATATACATAATGTTATTGCTCAACCCACTGAGTTTATTGACTCATAAAGAATCTCACTCTATGTGTAATCAAAGCAATAATCACTACATACACGTGTCTAGAAATAGAATTCGGATTAAGAGCATAAGTAATCATAATATTCATGAGGTTTAATTATTTTATAAAGTCAGTATAAAATAATTAACTCAACTAGGTCCTGTTTAATACACACAAAGTGTAGTAGCACAAATAGTTAGAATAACCATTCTCCATAGTCAAGACAGACCTACTAAAAATTTGTGCTACTGTTCTACTGATGGTGTGTCCAATTCCATCTAAAACTATGAACAATAAACTTGTATTCCAAAAGAACCGATGATCTAGTCTTCTGTGTGTAAGCCGTACTTTACACGCTAGATCAAATACTCTTTGTAAATACTAGACACATACACATATATAGTAAATGACATACATTGCTCAAAATGAATTCTCATTAAAATATAAAGACATAACATAAAGCATATCTTTTAGTCTATATCTCTATAAGGTGGATCAATGCTAAACATAGTGAAGAAAGCAGATTCATGTACGTAATCGACCCCATGTAGTTGGAAAAAGGCTTTGATGAGTTGAGTTGATACCTAAAAAAATATATTTGGTAAGTGAAAATAAAAATTATTTTTTATATTTTATTTTTATTGTAATAAATCTTTTATAAGGAGAATAAAAAAAAGTAAAAAATCAAAAAGAATACCACTAACTATTATGTTTTCAAATTGTCTAGTTTTTGGCTGCCTTTGATTTCAATGGAATTTTTTCTTAAAAATTTATAAATTATAATTATATTTTGTTTTAAATTTTTTCATGATAAAAATATGTTTGATAGTGTACAATTCTGTTTTTTATTTTATAAATTTTTTTTATATGGGTAGTAACACAAATTTGTCACGAGAATAGTTCAAAAGGTCAAAAAAAAGATACATACGAAGAGAAGGTGAAATCCTATCTCCCTGAGACTAAGCCCAGTTAATGCAATGCTGTGCGGCATAGGAGGCAACCCAGTCTACCATAGAGTCTACCGATAAATATGGTGGGCTATAGTAACCGTCGGGTACTGTAATAGCTGCCAACTATCGCAGAGCAAAGGATGAGCATTTTCGCGATCCGTTCTACTCTAGATCTATCCAAAGATGGTAGCAGAGTCTTTCTCAATGAGAATCTTTTGATCCCGCAACTGTTGAGTCACTCTGATAATGCTCACCCATGCATCTCTGAGCTAACAAATTAAAAAAAAAAAAAAACTACAACTAAACACGCCATAAGTTTTACATTTGGTGAAATTTATTATTAGAATTTCCAATGCATTTGGTCAACCCGAACCAAATCGGCGTCGCTAGTCAAACTAAGATATGTGCATGATGCGGAAGCAAGGGTCAAAGTGGAAATATAGTTTTTTTTGGGTGAAAAACGTCGCTGTTTGGGGGTACATTAGCATCGCGTCCCCCTGAATCGCGCGACGCATGATAATCCCAATTCCCGATTACGCTCGTGCGCTTCCGGTGCTTCCCCTGAATCCCGAGGATTTAAATCGGAGTTGGACGGCAAGAAGCAAGAAGCAAGAAGCAAGAAGATTCGGGAAATCAACAAACCTAAAACCGTCCGTCCGACGGGCAATCCATCAAATCGGAGCCGCCGCCGCCGCCGCCATCGAAGTGGGAAGAAGAAAGGAGAGGAAGGCAGCCCCCTTGTTTTTTTCACGTAATAATCTCTTGGTCGGTGTCGCCGTTTCTCTCTTCTTTTGGGAGAATTCCTCTCGTCTCTTTTATCCATCCATCCATCCATCGTGCGTGCGGGATCCGTGATTGGTCCGGGGTTGGCGAACCTCGGGTTTTCTCTCTCCTTGGTCTCTCCGGTCGCATCAACCGGTACCCATACTCCGCCCGCCCGCCCGCCCGCCTGCAGGCCGTAGCTGCTACCGCGAGAGAGGTGCAAGGGAGAGTCGGTCGGCGTATATCCGTATCATCGTAGCCTTCTCCTCGTTTGCTGCGGCGGCCCATTGAGCACCCTATCCTCCTCTTCTCCAGGTGGGTCTGCTTTCCTCGCACCTTTCTTGGGGTTGAGTTTCGCTCCTCGATTGGGGACGACCAGAACCTGCGCGTTCGGTCTATCGCCGGCTAGGGTTTGGGCCCTTCCACTTCATCTTTCTTCCTCTTTCTCTTTCTCTTTCTCCTTCAGACGCCTAATTTTGATCTCCCTCCAATTCTCCTGCACTTTTTGCCTCTCCAATACAATTACTTTGACATCAACTCTAGCCTTGCTGGTTGGTGACCATGCCCCTGTTCTGGTGCCTCCATTCCATCCCGTTTTCGAGTCAGTCATTAGAATGTTGAATTGATAGTATTTGATGGTTGTCGTATCTCTGAAAACAGCGTAAGCTGCAAATGGACTTAAAATAGTTGAGAACAGAAAGTGGGGGAGGACAAGAAAAACAAGAGAGGAACACAAGAGGAAAAAAGAGGTGTCCATGATTTCTCCATTCGTTTTTTTCCTCTCATTTTTTCCTCTTCATCTTCTTTCTTCTAGTCTGGAAATTAATTGAATTATATTTCTTTTTGGAATGAGCTAAATGACATGAGGAAAAAAGTGAGAGGATTGGCTTTTGGTGTCTCGAAGGAGCTCATTTTCTATAGCCTGATATCATTTAATATGATACGACTGGGTTCTTGATTTAATATGATAACTCTTGACACACGTCCTCTATGTATGCATAACAGGGGTGAAGACGATGAATGCATGCCCATAATTTGGGATAGATGACAAATCAGGCGAGGCCACAGTTGTCTGGTCTGTCACAGCACAACGGAAACCCTTTACATACCCAGATACAGAATCTAGGACCTCCCTGCATGGATCCTGAACTTTTGGCAGGACGCAAAGCTATGCGTGAGAAGATGTAAGCTTGCCATTAGGACGCTGCTCTGAATTCATTTTATTTTATATTATTCTCTGAATAGATATAGCATTTATTTTATGTTTTATAGGATAGAGCTGCATTTATTTTGTTATGTCTGCCTAAAACAATCAAATTTTTAATTTGGAACTCCATCTGATTTGTTTAAGCTTCCACTAATATAGCGTTCCAAACACATGAACCTGCTTGGCTAGTTGTTAGAGCAATACTAATGATTTCAATACGTGTTGGATCCAAATGCATGATACTGTTAGCTTTCTTGATATCTCATCTATGAAACCACAAGACAGAATTAGACTTCCTGACTCTTATGGACAAAATCTATAAATATACCTATTCATTAAACCTTCAACTTATCTGAATCGTTTGCTCACTATATTTACCTAGGCACTGTAACATCACTATAGTTCATGCCAAAACTTTTATATGGGTCCTGTCACCATTCAGCTACGTATGACAGCTTAGTCTGACCTGCAGCTATTCTGCAGTACTATGTACATTATTGAGGACAGAATTTTTAGCACTCTGAGGGCCTGTTAGAAATATCCTGCTGGTTCCAGTAGGATTCAGCAACAGGGATAGAAAGTAGGTACAGTGGGAGAGGGAGAAGAAGAGTTGAAGAAGGAAGACTGGGAGAGATCGCACGGCAATTACAGGGCTCGGTCCTCATGGGATGAAAAAAAAACCTCTCAAAATCTTCTCTCATCCGGGGAATGAGGCCTTGCCATCAGGTGCTGCGGTCCTTCCCCATTTATGCTCTCTTGTTTCCTTCATTCCTTCTGGTCCATTGCAAACCATGCCCCAAGGAATCAGGTGAGGTCTGACAGGTTGTTCCGAAACAGGCCCTAGGACTCTGTTTGTGAAGATCTTACAGGATCAGGCCAGATGAGAGAGAGAGAGAGAGAGAGAGAGAGAGAGAGAGCACTAGGATGAAGGGAGAGAGGGAGTGGGAGAATGCAAGGAGAGCAAAGAGGGTTGCCTGCATTCTTTTTCCAGCTCGTCCCACTGGACCCCACTGTATTGTCGCCTTAAAATATCTACCTGTTCTCTAGGCATGCTGCTATAGCATTGCCCTAGAGACGATATTGCATCATATAGTCACCAATAGGTTACTGGCCTGATCAAAGATCACTCATTGGTGTGATTTTGTCAACAATAAATTTTTGCCAATATGAATATTGCATCATAATTGGTTCATATTGCCCTTACCATTGCGGCAGAAGTAGAGAGGTGGCTAATTTTGCCACTGTTTCTTTGTCTTGTTTCATAAAGTTTTAAATTTTATGGGACAGAAGTGTTTCGTTTTTTTAATAAAATGAGACATTTCGTATCTTGTTCTTTCTTGATATTTGATCCGGTTAGGTATCCCAGTACTTGCTTGACATATTTTTTTATAAAAAAATTATTTGTGAAGCTTTAGGGCTTTATTCGATTTTTAAATATATTTAAATTTTAAAAGTTATATTTTTATGATAAATTATATTTATTTAAAATTGACACTATAATATATTATGGTTGAGATAGAATGAAATGGAATGGTCAAGATTGATCTTGAAATCTCTCTGCAACGAGACATCTCAGCCGTCCCTACCTTTGTCCCGCTGTAACTTGAATCATTGTTGTTTCATTAATTGTTGCCATAACTAACTCTGCTAAGCTGCTGTGTTGTTAAAATGACAACTTACAGCTGCAAGTTAATTTATCTAATAAGAGTAAAACTGATAGTTGTGCGTGTCATTATTATATCATAACTTTTCTGCCAGGGGCAGGCTTTATTATTGACAACAATTACACTATAAGCTATCATATATCTCCATTTGTGTATATAACTTCTGTTATAACTCTACTTTTAAATTCTTGGCTTTTCTATTATAATATTCCATGTTAGTCTCTGGGATAAACTGAAAAATTTATACATTAATTGCTAAGATAAATGCTCTTGAAAAACCTTGATCTGCAAAGCATTTTCATATTTGTACAAAGCTTGACATAAATTACCCAGACTATGTGCTACTAGCCTTGAGTCAATACAGTACTGTGGTGTGAAATCTCTGGCTAACTCAACTTTGGGTGAGAGAATGGGTTGTCTTGAAATTTGGAAATGAGTTGAGCAGGGAAGCTTATGTTAATGTTCACTAGACTGAGTTCATATTGCTTCCTGGGATGATCCTCCATAGTTCTCCTTGAATTGGTAACACTCTAGACAGACAGTGATGAAGTCAAGGTTTGATGCTTTGAGCTGCATTCATCCTTTAGCCGCATAACATATATCTAGAGCCTTTTCTGTTAATATTTTAAATATTTAGTTCTATAGGTAAGGGAAGAGTGATTTTGCCATGACCATCCTAAATGATTGAGTGTGTACAGCTACAATTACCTTGAAAGAAGAAATCATCCTTCTTCCGATGATTGGCTGCGTAGATTACCAGAACTTGCAAAGCGGTTGGAGGAGCTCATATTCAAGGATGCTGCTACAAAGGTATTCTTGTTCTTGTATCAATATTTCTTTGCTTTGGTGTAACCTTTATTTATAAATTCAAGTGTTTTTAACCCATGCACTTGTGTCTTAAGACCTTGATATTCTTAATTTATTTGCAGTATTTCTGCTGTCTGCCTTACTAACTTTTGTAGGCTGTCTCTAAACATGATTTTCTTTCTGATCAGGATGATTACATGAGGATGGTGATGGAGCCAGTTGAGCACCGTTTGCAATTGATAATGAAGAGTTTGCCAAACCACAGCCAACCTTTTTCATATAATATTACGTCTTCCTCTTCCCTCAATATGATTCCAACACCTGGTATACCCCATAATGGAAGTACAAATTCGATGGTTTCTTGTTCAGCAGAAAACTCTACCATTACAGCTAGCGGTGCTGGTATGGGCATGACCAACATGGGTAACTTATTACCTACTGGAAACAGCTTAACAGATGTTGGACATAGTGTCTCCTTCAATGCATCCAATGGTATTTCTAGTTGTTTGTTTCTTTGTTTACTCTTATTCATTTGTTTGTCATGTTTGCAGTGACATTGACTGTGCCCTTTTTGTTTAGGACCAACATCTAATGGATACCAGCTCCCACCTGCCAATGCTGCCTTTGGTTCTGGTGGAAGCAATATATCTATGACTTCATTGGGTATCCCGCAACAACTAAGTCAAATGATACCGACTCCTGGATTTAATAATCCACAGTTAGTTTCCATGAACTCTGGATGTTCTAATGGAGTTGGGCTTTCCAGCATTGAATCCAGTGTGGCTCCATTGGCACAGCAACCAAAGCAGTATGTTGGAAATCAAAAGAGCCATATATTGCATAATTTTGGAGGCCAAATTAGTGCTGGAGTGAGGTCTAATTTGCAGCAGAAGCCTTTGATGTATGGGTTTGCAAATGGACTTATGAATGGTGGGTTAGGGTTAATTGGGAGTAACATGCAGCTGGTGAATGGGCCTGCATCATCAGAGGGGTACCTTAGTACGAATCATTATGCTAGCTCTTCAAAACCTGTGCCGCAGCACTTTGATCAGCAACATCACCAACAAAGGATCCCAAGTAATTTTATCCTTTTTTAAAAAAAAGCTACAGCATCATCCTCCCCTTTCTGTCCGTTGTGTGTATTTCACGTGTGTGCTTGCTTTTATGCGTGCTGTTTAAGTTGTCTTCTTTTTTTGAATTTCATGCTGATTTACTGTACTTGTGGTCTATAAGTCTGCATATGTTTCTGCCTTTCATGCACATTCATCATTTGTTTCCCATTAGCTAATTAATTGTCATGAACTGTGATGATGTTGCCGTGTCTTTGTGTACAGCATCATTGTCCCAGCAAATGTTACATATGGCAGGGGATGGCTATGCATTAAAGGGAACTGATGTAGCTGGCTCTGGGAGCATTTATGGACCAAACTCATCCACTTTATCCACTTCAAATAGCCTGAATGTGAATGCTGCTGCCTTGCAGTCTAAGTCAAGAATAAACTTGGCTCTGCGAACCCATCATGCAAGTTTGCAGTCAATGCAACAGCCTGCACATATCAGTTCTCAAACATTTGATCATTCACAAAAGGTGAATTTCCAGCCAAATCAGTCCACACATGAAAATTTACTGCAATCACAACAACAAATGCAGCGATCTCAGCAACAGCATAATCAGCCTTATGCACGGTTGACCCAAAATCAGCATCAGCTACAACGACATCAAGAAAGTCAGCAGCACCAGCAGCTTATGCTAAAGAATGATACCATGAGACAGTCTTCAATGCCTTCCAATCTCAATGAACAGCTAATGCCTTCGCGTGCAGTTGTATCCCAGAATGAATCATTGCTTCCACAAGGCACTGAACAAGTTCAGCTTCCAGAGTTACAGGGTCAAAATCTGCAGTCTGCTGATGATCATGCCAAAAGTGCTCAATTGCTGGGTCATTTTTCTGGCTCTCAGGGTCCTCATCCTGCAGTTTCACATAGTTCACAGCAATTGTTGCATCCACACCAGCAGGATGATGAGTTTCAAAATGAGATTAGTTGCCTTTCCAGTGGATTACAACCTGAGGCACTCACACAGGTTCAATGGCAACCACGATCATTGATGAAAAACAACATGCCAGATAAGTCTTCACTTGAACAGCACATTCAGGAGGAACTTTATCAGAGATCAGTGGGATCGGATGAATCACAACAACCACATGTATCTTTAGAGGGGTGTGTTGCTAGTTCTGCTGCTACAACAGTATGTGCTACAGTGCCACCATATTCAAAGGTAGTGATCCGTGGGCCTGAAAGCTCTACACAAAAACGAAATTATCTCAACCAGCTAAGGTGGTTGTTGTTCTTGTACCATGCTCGTTGGTGTTCAGCTCCGCAGGGAAAATGTCAAGAACCTAACTGCATAAAAGCTCAAGATTTAGTGAGGCATATGGATAAGTGTGATAGGAAAGAATGTCCATATCCTCGTTGCTCAATTTCTAAAAGACTTGCTAATCATTTCTGTAATTGTGAAGCAACAAATTGTCCTGTCTGCATTCCTGTACGTGAATATATAACAACAAACCGAAAGACACATGCTCATTCTCTACCTGATGCTGGTTTGATGAGTCAGAATAATGGTTCATGGAAAAGTATCAGTGTAGTGGATATTGATAGAATGAAGAGAGAGAAAACAGCTGTTGAAACTTCTGATGATCAGCATTCTTTGCTGAAACGCATGAGGTTGTCACATATATCCCCTTCTGTTGTTCCTAAGAGCCAATTTTCTGATATTTTTGTTCCTCCAAACCAATCCCATGCCTCGCAAAGGGAGCAGGCCCGAGAGTGTGAACAGACTGATGTGACCATGTCCACTAAGTCTGAGGTCATCCAAGCGAAATTGGATACATCCATGGGCTCTGAACATCAAGATTCATCTACCTTTGGCAATGGTATTGATAGTAACTTGTGTACTACGAGAGCAGATGTAGATCTTGGTGTTTCAAATGATGTTAATGATCATGTCAAGCAAGAAAATTTGGTGGATGAAAAAGAGGTTGACCAGGCTAAGATTGAAGTTAAACAGGAAGCAAATGACCCACAAACAGATCCAATTGCTGGAAGTAAATCAGGGAAGCCAAAAATAAAAGGTGTTTCACTAACTGAACTGTTCACTCCAGAACAAGTCGGGGAGCATATTGTTGGTCTGAGGCAATGGGTTGGTCAGGTTAGGTTTTGCACTCTCAAATATTTCCAGATTGCTTTTGTAACATGCGGCATATTTATTGTTTGAATTAGATTCATGAATTTTTAATTAGCAAAGATTTGCTAGCTCAATAATTCTGTTTGAACCATGGGCAATAATTCCATGTAAATGAATCACACAATATTGTCTCTTTCGAGGACTGTTTTGGAGCCATTACACAGCTAGGTGCAACTATTCTTGTCTTGTCAACAGGAATGACTGAATCTTTTGTGAGAGGTAGGTGCCCAAATAACCCACTTTTGAGAAAGGTAACAAAATTTGAAGAATGGCTGCTAAATTGGATCAGGCTTAGCTTCCACAAAGGCCAGATAGGACCGGCAGTAGTAAGGACGAAGTAGAGAAGTGGGATTCTGAAGAAAGATGGAAAGAGGTTGGCTTGCCCATGCTTTATAGTCTCAGACTTCAAAATCAGTGAAACTGTTGTTTTCTGAACCCGTCAAGTGGATATTAAGTGACTATTAATTTTTCTTAAATAATTGATGATGAAAAAATTACTTAAATTTCTTGTTGTTTTTGTGGAATAATTATTTTCTTTCCTTTAGTGAGTAGAATATACCTTATTGATATTTAACATTCCTTTTGATCCATCCCTGATGCACACCATCAAGTTGCTTTACTAAGAGTCTCTTTTTGTTTATTGCCACAACTGTAATGCTTTTACATTCTAAGCATCCCCTTTAGAATGTTAGGTGAATGAAGTTCGCATGAATTTGACACTGTCCATTGCCTCATAAACCTTTTGACTGTTGGATCTGAAATGCGATGATAGATGAGGTTAGACATGGAGATATGTGTATTTTATACACTAATACCTAGATGCTCAATGTGATTCAAGTGTTCATTCATCTTTTTGATGATCTTTTAATTATTGATTTGAAATGAATACTATGAGACAATATGTGTTGTACATAGGATCTATTAGAACCTTTTCATTATAAGTTTACTTATTGATGAGGAATAATATACCATTCGTTACCTGAGGTATCTCTAAATTTTAAATTTTAGATTCTAGGTTGATGAGGTCCATATACTGCAAGCTGGTGAATATGTAGCATGCAACTGCATGGCAGTAGTGCACTACTTAGAAACCACATTGCCCCCACATATACCAACTTATGCTACAGAAATCAGAGGGGTGTTCTTGACCATATTTGGTAGGAGCCAATTGCACATGTTCAAACTGGTGTAGCATAACACCACCCATAAATAAGCATGCTCTGATTGGTGTAGCATAACTTCACCAACTTGAGGATTATAGTATTTGCCTAGTGTCAAAAGAGTGAATGATATTCTTTTTATTTTTATTTTTTTGCCATTATCCAACCATAAATGCTAAGATTGAGACATCATTTGATGATGGTGAGGTTCAGATCATGAATCATCCACGCAGGTCTATTGATTTTATACTGGTTGATCATGAGGCAGATGAGGACTAGATTATTGCATATCATGCCTGTGTTAGTTAATGGCTAGCATGGTATTTCTACTATGTTGTGCAAAGTCAACACTTGGCATGATATTTGCAAAATAATTGCTCTTGGCGATGAATCGCTGCATTATTCCTTTTTTGTTTTTTGAAGATGGACAATTTGTAGTTATTTTGTATTAATTAGCGGTTTTGTTTTAAACATATAAACATATCAAGTATTCATTAGAAACCAGGGTTATCATCCTAGAAATGCTTAAATATTGTAAATCATATAGGTTTGAGTACTTTGTTAGTTTGTTACGAAATCATGATAACAATAAAATTATAATGACATGCAACTTCAGTTACACATTGCTGCTGTACACATAGTATTGTGGAAAGTAACCTCACAAGTGATGCTATGTGAAGTTCAGACTATGAGTTACCTTGATTTCTAATCACTTGTTCTATATAGAATGGAAACATTTTGTATTTTTATCATTAGCATGCCCAGTTTGTAGATTAGGCCCCTTTATCCTTAAAGGAAAAAAAAAAGCAAAAGGAATGGAACAATTATAAAATATCGCTAAGGTGGTTAAAGATAGTTAGGTATGGTTTGAATGGGAAATTGTACAAGTTCATGCTGCTTTGTGTCAATTTGAATTGGTATATATGTTTTGATCCATGCCAATGTAGGTCATGCACAACTATATGGATTGATGTAGACACTGAAAAGGACAGGTACCCTTGTAATATGTAACCTGAAGGCATGATATAGGCACAGATCTTTTAATCTTTCTTGTTTGTTGATTTGTACAATAAACTTTTGGATAGAAAGAACCTTTGGTCACTCTTTGCTATGGGGATAATTGGAGGATGAAGGGGTAGGGAAGCAGGAAGGAATGGAAGGGTGTCTGGGCAGTGAATGATGCTTGGGGCAAAGGGTGTGTTTTGTTTACAAGTCTCTTATTTAGTCTATGTATTCCGATTTCCACCTCCTTTCGAATACAACTGATTCCTTGTTTAATTGCATTGCTCATAGGAAATTGCAATTTTGGAATCTATGGTGGACTTTATAGTTGCTATGAGTACTATGCACTTGGAAGGCACCAATATTTGCATCCAGCGGCCCCTTAACTTACGTAATACAGTGGTGGACTAGACATGAGACAAATTTGAACAGAGATCCAGGAAAATTTTTCAAGCCTATTTATTTGCATTTGAAATTATTTGGAACAAAATGAGTAATCTTGCTTTTAACTTTAGGGAATATATGGAATTAAGATGCAACCAAAATTGAGTGATGAGCTGTGTTATCTGGATGCTTGTCTAGCTTCTATAATCAGTGTTGGATATGTATCTAAGCTAGATACGTGTTAGACACTTGGAAAAATGATGATATTATTAAGGAACAAGGTTAGATATGTATCAGTGTTGGTATGATATTATCAAGCAAAAAGGATTTTAAGTTGGTCTTTATGCAGCATAGGTTAGGAATGACCATTAATGTAGATGAGGTCTCAAATTCTGGTGCAAAAGTCATTACAGGAGAAGGACCAAGTAGGCTTGCATGATGGTAGCAAGAAGGATCTGAAGATGCTTAGATAAGGGCTTCGGGTCTTGGCTAACAACAATTTATAAACATTTTGAATATGGCCTATGGCTTACGTTAATTGGAAATGCACACCTGTGCACTTGTACCAGCTGGGATTTAGTCTGATGGAGAAGATATTGGTGTATGTTTATTAAGAGTGGAAGCTAGTGTTTAAGTGCAACATACTCTAAATTTGTTTATCAAAGTGCTTTTTTGAAGCTAGGGCATATAAGCATGTCATTCAGGTTCTTGTGTTCGGGGTGTGTCCTGCAAGTGGCTTTTTATGCTTATTTTGTTTGAATTGCAAAACTAGTCACATATATAAACATTCAAATGTTGTTTCTGATAGACTTGATTGTATCATGGCTAGTCCTCTCTTTTTCATCATAATTGACACTATACGGCAATATTTAAGATGTTGGTTGAATTTTCTGCCCACTTATGTGATGCCTTTCATATTGCGGACGCTAGAAATTGAATTTTTAATTTCAGAGTAAGGCCAAGGCTGAAAAGAATCAAGCGATGGAACATTCGATGAGTGAGAACTCATGCCAGCTATGTGCGGTGGAAAAGCTTACCTTTGAACCCCCTCCAATATATTGTACGCCATGTGGTGCTCGCATAAAGCGGAATGCAATGTATTACACAATTGGAAGTGGTGAAACCCGACATTACTTCTGTATTCCATGCTATAATGAGGCTCGCGGTGAAAATATTGAGGTCGATGGTTCACAATTCCAGAAGGCAAAGCTTGAGAAGAAGAGAAATGATGAGGAAACTGAAGAATGGGTAAAGCTTTTTCTGATTCATCTTTTCTTTGTCCCCATTCCACTTTGATAAGTTGGGAGCGGGAGATGGGTGTCCAAAAAGTGTAATTAAAAGCTCAAGTTATCATTGTTTTATAATTTGCTGCAGTGGGTACAGTGTGATAAATGTGAAGCTTGGCAGCATCAGATATGTGCTCTCTTCAACGGCCGAAGAAATGATGGAGGGCAAGCAGAATACACTTGCCCTAATTGCTACATAGAGGAGATTGAAAGAGGCGAGCGCAAGCCCTTACCACAGAGTGCTGTTCTTGGTGCCAAAGACCTGCCAAGAACTATACTTAGTGATCGTATAGAACAACGGCTTTTCAGGCGTCTGAAGCAAGAGAGGCAAGAGAGAGCACGGCACCTTGGGAAAAATGTTGAAGAGGTTAGTGTGATAAAGGGGGCCATATGATTTTCTCTTTTTTATTTTTTAAAAGTGTAGTCTGATTTAAAATGAATGAAATTTGTAGGAATAGTAACTGAAAATGGATTGAAATTTAGATGGTATGGAGTGCAATTGAATTTCATGACTATCTCACATTTTAAAAGCACTTCTTTCTGTTCTTGGTTGTGTTTGTATATAAAAAATCTTTTCCCTTTTTTTATTGATAGCTTTCATTGAGTCAGAGAAGTCTACAGTATTCCTTTCTGGCTCTGAAACGTAGGGATTATATGCCTCGCATAACTCTCTTTTTGACCATGCAGTCTGTTAACTGTAATGTCACATAAATTTTTTTATTCAACAAAGCAATAGTGTAATGCCACTTATGTCATTTCTGGTAAGCGTCATCAATAGCCATTGTTACCCTCTCTTTGCCTTCATTTAAGTGCTTCATGTCAGTTTTGCTGCATTGCTGGTCTTTTTACTTTGGATTACCACTTGCTGACATGGTTGAGTAAATTAATATAAATTAAACAAATGTAAAGTAGAAAAGTAAAGAACAAATACAAAACAGAGAAATTTTCCTTTTGATCCAGGATCCTATTTCAATGATTTAGATGGTTAAAACATTTTGCTGTTAATGAATAATTACAAGGTCAAAGTGTTATCTTTCCTCTTCTCACTAATTGAAGAAATTATTTAACTACTTTGAAACTAATAATTAGATCCTTATGTATCTCAATCATTTTGGAATTTAAGAAAAACAAACAGATATGTGTTTGTTTTGCATCAACGCTAACAATTACAGCCATTTTGTTTGAATGGAAGATGTACCTTGATTCGAACGTTAATGGAATGATTTTTAATATCTCTTTCAAATAACAAAGCTACATAAAATGTACTTAATTATATAAAACTTTATAGATCTAAATAGGCAAGTTTTTATTTATGGATGCGGTAACATGAAGTTCCAAAGGTTGAACAAAATTAGCAATTGAAATATAATAATTTTATTTTAGAACATAAAATCATTTACCTTCAGTTGTGGCATATTGCCTATTTATCATTGTTTTGTCATTGAAATGACATCATTTTTAAAGTAAAAAGTTGCAAAGCCACAAGAGACTATCATCAAAATAAAGAGTAGCGCGCAAAAGTGGATGGGAATTGACATGATCCATATGGGCTATAAGAATACTTTTGGGCTGATTTAAAATGAAGCCTTTTTATTTGGTATCGCTTTTGTTTCCTAGTTTTTATTTTTAAAATAGAAATACAAAATTTGTTGTAAGAAAATATGTTTGATTACACTATTTTTACTTTTATTTTTAAAAGTATTTTTTTTGAAAACTAAGACAATTTGTTAGAAAAATAATATTATATATTAATATATTATAATTATGTAATATTAATTATTATAATATATAATATATTATTAATAATTATAGTATATTAATATAATATATATTATTATTTATGATATAATAAATATAATATAATATAATATCATTATATATAATATACAATATATATTTATAATATTATTGATAATATCTTATAATATGTCATTCATATATAATACGTTGTATATAATGTAATATTGTAATATTATTAAATATCATATTTATAGGAGCATGGGTTATAGTTGGTTGAAATGAAATTGTAAAGAATAACGGTAGCTACGAAACATGTTTCTATTGTTAGAAATGTCAAAGAAAAAAAAGAAAACAGAGTTTTCTGTTTTTCATTTTTTAAAAAGAAAATAACATTGTTGCCAAATGCAGCCAAAAACTAGAGAACTTGAAAACGTAAAAGTTGATAGTACTCCCCTTAATTCTTTTGCATACCCTTTTAAAAGATATTATTTATAATAAATAAGAAATAGAAAATAATTTTTATTTTCACTTATCAAACATATTTTTTAAAGATCAGAAAACAGAAAATAAAAATAAAAAATAAAAAAGAAAATTGTTCTCAAAAACCAAACATAGCTTAAATTTTTTGTAGTCAGTCTTTAAGAAGTGGGAGACTGCTGTATTTAGGAGTTTTGGCAGCAGAATTCAACCAAAATTTATGTTTTCGTTTTTATTCTCTGTTCTTCTTTTGTGAGGCTAGTTTGATTACCTTCTAATGTAGATTGCAGTGAGGCTTACTTCTTCCCACCATCTCCATATTTGAATTTTGAAGTAATATCATTTTTGGTTACCATACATCATCTTCCATATCAAGTACCATCTTTGGACATTGGATGAAAATCTTCTCCCATAAAGTGATCTTCACATCCATTTCTAGAAACTTTGCCTTCTTTGCTTGCTATAAAACAATTCCAGCCATTGAAAATTTTGATTGTCCCAATCTATCTTTTGAAGAACTAACATGTTGTCATGTGACAATTTAATCAGACTTGCAAACCCTCTGACTCATAAAATCATTTGCAATTAGGGGGATTCGAAATAACAACAATAACAACAACAACAATAACAACAAAGCATGATATTTGTGAACTATAAGAGCTGTTATCATAAGTATGAAGGCCATCATCACTATCAACACTTCTATCAATTTTACCTTTATTACCATGCAGTAGTGGTTTAGCAATGAATACTTTAATTTTTGATCTCGAAGTGGGGTTCTCCAGTTGCATACCTAAAAGCTCATGTTTTACCTAGGTCCTTTTGGAAGCATAAAACAAAGCCTATCTGCATTCTGCATCTGATTGACTAGTAATTTGTTTGGGCCATGCATGGGGGCCTTAATATTGCTGCCTGTTCAGTGTCACCTAATGACTGCTTCAACTACTACAAATTGCATCATGGCTCCAATTATGAGCATATTTCTTGCGTAAATGAATTTTCAACAACAGCCGATGCTAAGTGACTTGGGCATCTGTTTCTCTATTATTCCTTGTAGGAGTTGTACATATATATTTTTACTACCTTGCTACAATAATTTTAGACAAGAACTTTATGTAAACTGGCAATTTGCAAGTAATACTGAGTTTGCCCTAGATAATTTAACATGACAATATGTCAGTTATGCATTTTTGTTATTTATGTCCTTTCATTTTATATAACCCTCTATATCAAGTATGTTTTTCCTTTGAGTGTGTTGCAAGAGGGTTCTGACTTTGATTTCTTTCCTGTTTTTATTTTCTATTTTTGGTATTTTAATGCTAGATGTTAATTATAGTTTCTTTTATAATCATACATAAAAATGATGATTTACATTTCAGGTTCCAGGGGCAGAAGGACTTGTGATTAGAGTTGTATCATCAGTTGACAAAAAATTGGAAGTGAAGCAGCGATTTTTTGAAATATTCCAAGAGCAGAATTATCCAACAGAATTTTCATATAAATCAAAGGTATAAAAATTGCATAATTTTGATGAATTCAGTCCTGGGTAAATGCTTTTTGTCGTCTCAAAATAGTTGACACCAATAAATTGATCTTACTAGAATGCTGACTCAAGAATAATGTTGGGTTCCACAACAACATGCAGATTATATATTCACCAATTTTTATTGTGCAGGCTATATTGCTGTTTCAGAAGATAGAAGGGGTAGAAGTCTGTCTTTTTGGCATGTACGTTCAAGAATTTGGCTCAGAATGCCCTTTCCCCAATCAACGGCGTGTTTATCTTTCATATCTGGACTCTGTCAAATACTTCAGGCCTGAGATAAAAACAGTGACTGGGGAAGCTCTACGCACTTTTGTTTATCATGAAATTCTGGTACTTAAGTCTTTTTGCATTTGCTATGCTTACTATTTGCCACCACAATATATTATCTTGATATCATCTCTTTTTGCATGTGATCCCTTGAAGTTTTGCATGTGATCCCTTGAAGTTTTGTTTATTAGTGATGATCTGACTTTTTTGTTTCCAAATTGGATTATGACTTGAATTTGAACTATAATTGTTATGTGCGTCCAGATAGGATATCTTGAATACTGCAAAAAGCGGGGCTTCACTAGCTGCTACATTTGGGCTTGTCCTCCTTTAAAAGGTGAAGACTATATCTTGTATTGCCATCCTGAGATTCAGAAGACCCCAAAATCTGACAAGCTTCGGGAGTGGTTAGTGCTTTTGGATACTCTATTCTTTAATATCTGATATTGCATATATGCATAGCACTTCTAACTTCCATGCATGGCTTGCTTGTTATCTTTTATCAGGTATTTGTCTATGCTTCGGAAAGCTGCAAAGGAAAATATTGTTGTTGATCTCACTAATTTGTATGATCATTTTTTTGTAACGATTGGGGAATGTAAGGCTAAGGTAACTGCAGCTCGTTTGCCATATTTTGATGGAGACTATTGGCCAGGTGCAGCAGAGGATATAATAAATCAACTTCGCCAAGAAGAAGATGATAGAAAACAACAGAAGAAAGGAAAATTAAGAAGAATATCACTAAAAGGGCTTTGAAAGCTTCTGGTCAGGCTGATCTCAGCGGCAATGCTTCTAAGGATGCTTTGTTAATGCAAAAAGTATATTTTCACACTTTAATTTTCATTTGCTGGTTTTATCAAGGGATCCAGAAATTTTCTTCCAAGACTTTGTGGTGGAAGTCATGTGCAATTTGGGTTACTTGGAGAATCAACAGACTTATCATTTTTGAGAGTTATATCATGTTACTCGTCAGACCTGACTTTTGGCTTCTCTTCTCTCTAGACTTGTTTTTAAAATACAATTTATATGAAATTTCAATTATCAATGATGATATCCCTTAAATCATGATTTTTTTTTTCTTGCACAGCTTGGTGAAACAATCTGTCCTATGAAGGAAGATTTTATCATGGTTCATTTGCAGCATGCTTGTACTCATTGCTGCCTACTTATGGTCTCTGGGACACGTTGGGTTTGCAACCAATGCACAAATTTCCAACTTTGTGCTGAGTAAGTATTTTGCTACCGAATCATTTGCATGGCTCTCACTCCTCTGTATCATGATAACCATGTTGTAATAAATATTGTAGCTATCTGATTCTTCTTGAGCAAATGAAATTGATGAAGATTGATCACTTCTTCTAAGATTCTTGTGCTATTATTTGTCAATATGATGCACTGAGACAACTGACTGGCTCATGGGTCTGCACAAAGGAATACATGGAAGAATGTTATGATGTTTAATGGTCAAAATATCAGTTTTACCTGCTAAGAGTTTGAAAGAGGGTGGCAACTAAAGGGTTATTACAGGCGCTAATGCCTACATCATTGTTGAGTGGATGTACATACATTACATGTTATTCAGGAGAGCCTTAGCCTTTTATACTTGTTTATTAGACTATCGAACAAATAAAAAAAAATTAAGGGCGGCAATTTATGACCTGACCTGTCAACGTAATGTGCAACCTACCCAAGTCAAGTGGGTTCAAGTTTGGCATAAATGGGTTCAGGTTGTAAACGGGTTGACCCAACTTGCCCCAAATGGTGTGGGTTCAAGTTGGAGTCCTAACCCACTAACACCTCTTGACTTGTTTAATTTTTTGGGTATGGTTGACGCGGGTAAAAATCCAGCCCATTGGACCCATTGAGACCTGTTTAAGCTGTTTGAAACCTGCTTAACTTGTTTGACCTGATCAATCGGTTATGTAGGTCGGTCAGGTTACCTGCTTAATAAAGAGATTGAGTTCGGTTTTAGATTTTTGACCCATTTAGGGTTCAGTATGACAGATTTTTGACCCAACCCATATGTGAGCTGACCTATATCCCATCTGACTTGTGTTCGACTTGACTCATATCCAACCTAGTTGACATGTTTGCCACCCTAATAAAATTATTGCATCATTGCATCTGCTCCTTCGTTCTCTAATTCCAATATAGGACTATGGCTCTTCCATCTCGTTTCGTGGGCTGTTCTTTGTTACCATGTCTTCCTTGGAAGGCCGTGATGAATGTGTAAATTGTGGGTATGAGTAAAAATTTGTGAGGAAATTTAGACTGCACAAGGCCTTTACTTTCTCTCCAATTTTAAACAGAAGAATGTAAGAAATGGTAAACAAAGAATAGTTTGTTCTTTATTGTTTTTACCATTTTTACTTTTTTTTTTGATGTTGACTTTCTAATGTTACACATTTCATAAGTATTATAAGGATTCTATGGTAAGTATCTTATTTCATAGTTTTCTTAAGTTGCCATTTGTCAAGAATAGCAGTCTTTAATGAGATTGCTTTGTTATATGAACCTTTCTTCTACGGTGTATATCTACTCCTAACAATTAAATAAGGCCCATTTATGATTTGTTACATACAAGGTTTGCCATTTTGGTATGCATCAGTGCGGCATACTATGATTATATAACCGTATATATAATATATTTAAAGCCAACCCCAACTAGTGGGATTAAGATTTTGTTGTCATTGTTGTAATATATAATATATTTCAATATAGATGTAGATACAAATATTGGGATGAACTACTCTTCTTTCACGAGGAGACTAATCTGCTCCTATCAAGTCAAATCAGTAATAGGACATACAATTCAAGGATGAACCTAAAAACTAAAAGTAACATGTTTTGATTATCTTTAACCTATGGATCAAGTGAATATAAAATATACAATTTTTATTATGTTTGTATTAAAATACTTGATAAAGCATTTCAAATTAGAATCTACTTTATCAATCCTGACGTATATATGTTAAAACAAGGGTTTTAGGTCTCAGCAGAACATCCCGTGAGATGTCGAGGTGGGTTGGGTTGATATCACGATGAGTTATTGTCCCATGTGACGAGATGGTCCCAAGTATTAGGATGGGACTATCTCGCCATTATTCTAACATCCCAAACGAACGTCTTGGGATGCTCTTGGTCCTCGTGTTGGGATAGGATGGGACAACAACACGTTCTGTTTCATGAAAAAACTAAGACGGCTCCATCCCACAAGATTTAGATACTTGGTTAAAACATATGTAGATTGAAAGTTAATGGATTTTAATTTTTTATAGATAAACAATGTCTCATATCATTTTAACCTTACATTTGTGCACACACTTGATGCATAGGTTAGAGATTACAATGTACACATGCTTGATGCATAGGTTAGAGATTACCAAAACATATCATTTTTGGTTTCTAGGCAATTAGTGGTATAGATCACAATAAATGATGTGGATCCTCGATTTAGATGCCTCATTATTGATTCTGGATGTGAGAAAAGTAGATACGTTCTCTTTAAAGGGGCTAAGTTTTTTCTCATGTATGTATGCACATGTACATACATATGCACATATGTATATATACATATTATGTATACAAAATATATGTACAACATAAATACTCACACAAACATATTCATATATGTATATTACGTATGCATATATCCCTATAAATATACCTAAACATATGTATGTATGCAATGTACGTACATATGCACATGCTTGTGTGCATAGTATTTGTATGTATATTCTTGTGTGTGCATGTGCATGGGTGGGTGGGGAGGCAGCCAGAAATTAAACCAGAACCTGCAAGAGTTAGAGAGAGATGCTAAAGACTAAATTAATGGAATATCCATGAGTTCGCAATCTGTTGAGTTATTTGTTAGTTTCATTTGAGGTTGCTTTTGATGCTTTAAGATGCTTAAATTGATAATTATGTATGATCATTTTGTACTAAATGCATTCACTTAGTTGTGATAACTTCATTTTACAAGCTAAAATGATATCTCACTTGAAATGTGTGGCCCTTGAAACCAAGTCTCCCTTGCATAATGCTAAAAAAAAAGTGTGAAATGTCCAAACTTGCACACATTTCATCAGCAACACACTTCAAGGTGGAGTGTTTAGTTGTAATGTTGTCTTGCCATATTCTAGCATCTGAAAGTGCTGGCACTTTTAGAAATCTTAGAAAGGTAGACAGGGAACACAAAAGGCAAATATTCGGGATAAGTTTTAATCATCCTAACAAGATCCATCATTTAAAGGTAGTAATATCAGTGGATTATGCTGAGCCAAACTTGTTAGACAATTCTTTTTGTTCAGATCATGATTACTGTTGAAGAAAATGAATGTGACAATACATTCTTTGGTTCTATGTGGCTAAAGAGTATTGTCTCTCTGAGCTTTACTAGTTTTTTTGTCTCGTTCTGGTTAAGTGAAGCAAAATTTCTAGCATATAATCAAAAATTTTCAGAGTTCTTTCATTCTACATAGGTAAAGTCATAGCTGAAGCCAAACTTATATCTTGAGGAATATCACTTATGGATCTTGTTCCCAATGAAATTATTTTTCATTTTCTAAAGTAGTTATAGCATAATATAATATTGCAAGTACCTTATTTCAATCCTATGCAAAAATAGGGGGCATGCATGGAAGAAGAAAACAGAATTCTTTGGCTCCTCACTACATCAGCAGACCCCTGATCTAGCTAGATGTTTTTATATGGTTGCATTTCTGATTATGCTAGCTAGACATATCAATTTTTTTACAAACGACTTTGCAGTTGATGATTTTGGGAACCTATGCATGAAACAGGATTTTTTTTGTGCATTTTGAAAGTGGAGTTTGATCCTTAAAATGGAAGGTGCAACTCATTAAAATTTTTGGACTATGCTTCTACACAAAACTTGCTGCAAGCAATGGCACTCTAGTTGACATGCATTGCAACTCAAACTATTTAACAATTGTTATTTTGGGACATTAACCTCAAGCTGACTTCTTAATCATCAGAGCACAGCAACCTTTTTTTTATTCAAATACTGGAAGTCTGGTTAACATTAGACTTAAACATGTAGAACTGAAAAAGTAATATAGGGTTGCAAGGTATAGGTGATGTTTTTCAATTCATGAAAGTCAAGTTGAAGGCCAGTTCCCTCCAATTGTATATATTTTTTACATAAGAACAACAGTTAAATAAACAGTTCTTTATACATTGTTGCTGATAACAATAGCTTGAAGCATCTCATGTGAATACCTTCAGATACTATTCAATATGGATGTCTCAATTGAACTTAAGGGTCTATTGAGGGAAGAAGTATACAAAACAAAATTCTGCTGAGAAGACATGTATAATTTTCCACAGGAATCAACTTACCCAAATTGTTGGACTCTATAATTCATTGGTTTCTATATTCTTGTAGGTGTCATGATGCAGAGCAAAGACTTGAGGAAAGAGACAGGCATCCAATTAATAGTAGGGAGAAGCATGTGCTCTATCCAGTGAGTCTCTTGATTAATAGCCTGTTCGTCATACTCTTTCAATCTAACCTCTGTGCATGTCTATTTGCCAACTAAAAGTCACTAACATAAAGGCCCCATTTAGGTTGAAATTAGTGATGTTGCCCTAGATACCAAGGACAAAGATGAGATCCTGGAAAGCGAGTTTTTTGACACCAGACAGGCATTCTTGAGCCTTTGTCAAGGAAACCATTATCAATATGACACTCTACGCCGTGCCAAGCATTCCTCAATGATGGTCTTATATCACCTTCATAACCCGACTGCACCTGCCTTTGTAACCTCATGCAATATCTGCCATCATGACATTGAAGCAGGTCAGGGCTGGCGTTGTGAAGTTTGTCCTGATTTTGATGTATGCAATGCTTGTTATCAGAAAGGTGGCATTGATCATCCCCATAAATTAACGAATCATCCATCCATGGCGGATCAAAATGCTCAAAATAAAGAAGCTCGGCAACAACGAGTTTTGCAGGTATTTTATTAATTGAGCACTTGCATTTGATAGAATAGCAATGATTTTTTTTTCTTTTCATTTTAATGTTTCCATTTTCCCCATAGGGTGGCGTAATGTTGAATTTATTCAGAGATTTGGCTCAATTCTTTTCATTTTGTTTCAGAACATTTTCAGAAGTCCTGGTTTATTCACAGATATATTAATCAAAACTAACTTGTATTTCTTGTTGATCTTGCTTCGTCCAAACATGGTTGGAGTGAATTGCTTTATATCTGGCCTGATAATTATCACTCTGGTCCTTGCACATGTGACAACTTAAATTGTGTCGCAAGTGGATTCAGCGTTTCTTTAATTTCTTTAGTTGAAAAAAATGGAATTTTATTCTGAGTCCTTAATGCGTGACAATTGGAAATCATTTTTATTTGTCTTCCTTTTCTAGGAGTTATTTGTGTACATTTTAGTAGCAGTTTGTGTGCAAAAGAATGATGGACTATGCTCTTGACCTGTCAGGTTTACAGCATGTCTTTTCTTTGCTGGTTAACATGGCTAAACCATGAGAAAACATATGAAGCATTCTCGTTGTTTGGCATTAGTAATAATGGAACAGCTAGCTTGTGCCTTGTCATTGAGTCTCTGTTTTGTCCTTTGCGATCTAATATTGCTTTTTTGATTGATGAACTGCAAGTTAGTCAGGTAAAATCAATCATTTATTAGGAGTATCTGTTACAATGTCTACTGCCCTCTTTTAGCTTCTCGGTCTATTTCTTGATTTGAGATCCCTCTTACTGACTAGAATAAGAGAATGTAAAATATTTAGGTTCTGGAGCCCTGGTATACTGAATGGGGAAAGCAGCCTTTAATTTTATTTTCTGCAATTAGTGTTCTATACATGGAAGAATGAGCGAGAGACTGCTTATATAATGTGAAGTATGATTATCAAATTTTGATACTAAAGTCACTGTATAGTCACAACTATGTTTCTTTGCTATAATCGTCAATGAGGAAAACAGTGTGGTTGATCATCGAGCAAATTTTCTTTCTTTGAGGTACTTTTGTTTGGCTATAATATGTTCACTAAACTTGGATCTTTGTTATTATGATTAACCAAGTCATATGAGTTTTCTTAACCAGATCTTTCTCTCTTAAGGTTGATTTGATGAAATTGAGGATAAAAAGAATAAGATAATTCTATTGTCAAAATTTAATTTTACTTTTCTTCCTTTCATCTGTGTATATAGGAGGAAGTCAAGCCATAACTATTGGTTTGTTCATATTGTTTTCATTAATGGTTTTCACTTTATCAAGAATGTTAAGTTAAAAGATGGTACAAGCGACTAGATTCAAGGCATATGAAAAGTTATATTGCAAGTTAGAAATTAAAAATGGAGAGAGATGAGGTCAAAGAAAGATGGATAAGCTATTATAATAAATTATTAAATGAAAATAATATAGATGATTTAGGATGCCTTACTAGTTCCATAGAGGATAGAAATATTACGAATGCTAAATTATGGAATTGGATGAAAATAAGTGATGAAAAAGATGAAAATTGTAAGAGTAGGAGGACTCAACGAAATTCTTATCAAAGTTTTAAAATGTTTAGATGGTGTAAGAGTAATTTGGCTAATAAATTTATTTAATAAGACCTTAGAGATGAAGAAGATGCACGATGAATGAAGTACTATAGTACCGATTTATAATAATAAAGGTAATATTCAAAACTGTTCTAATTATAGTGGCATTAAATTCATGAGTCATACTATGAAACTTTGGGAGAGGATAACTGAACATGATTTTTATTGATTTGAAAAAAAACATACGGTAGAATTCCTAGAAAAGTCTTATGAAGGGTGTTTGGAAAAAAGAGAGTATTAGTTAGATAAATTAACGCAATAGAGGATATGCACGATAGAGCGCTTACTAATATAACAACTATTGATGATAAAATCAACGATTTTTCAATTATAGTAGATTTATATTAAGGATTTGCTTTTAGTTATATTTTTTACATTAGTTGTAGATGAACTTATTAGATGTATTCATGATGATATTTTATGATACATATTACTTGTAGATGATATAATACTAGTGGATAAAACTAAAGTTGAAATTAATTGTATGTTGAAATTAGGGAGAAAGAGCATTAAAACCTAATGGCTTTAGGTTAAGTAAGACAAAGATATAATACATGGAATGTGATTTTTGTATAATTAGAAATAAAGATGAAGGTGGAATGAAAATTGAGGTTCATGAAATTCCTAAAAGTGATCATTTTTTATATTTAGAATACATTATTCATAGGGAAGGAGACCTTGAGGATGATGTTGTTTATAAGATTAAAGCAAAATGGATAAAATGGAGAAGTACAATTGGAATATTACTTGAATACCTATGAAGTTAAAATTTTATAAAACAACTATAAGACTAGCTATGCTTTGATGTATTTGGTACGGAATATTTGACTGTTGGAAAGTTACATTTATGCAAGTCAAATGTGGTTAAAATGAGAATATTGAGATGGATATGTATTAATATACGAAAAGATAGAATAAAAAATGAAGTCATTTGTTAAAGATAGAGGTAGCATCTATTGGTAGTGTTTGGATGTCAAAAAGTTATTACAGGAATAGGAATACAAATTTCCTAGGAATAGCTTATTTCTCTTATTATTCCAGATTTTTGTTTGGTTTGAAATATGGTATTCCACCTTTTTTCAGTGCAATTAATGCAGTGTTATTCCAAATGGTGTTTGGATGACATGGGAATAAGCCTCTATTCCATTAGGAATAGATGAAGATTTTTTAGAAATCCCAAAATACCCTTGACCAAATGATAAGAAAAAATGGATTATCAATTTATTTATTAATATAATTACTTAAATAAATTATTTTTTATTAATTAATTTATTATTATGATCTATTAAAAGTTTGCATGCTATGTACATTTATTAGTAATGGTTAGCAAGAGAAAAGTGGATTATACCATTACTTTTTTGTGATGGACATTGTTATGTACATATATTAGTAACGGTTAGCCAAGGCTACATTTTTTTCTCCTTTATATTTAATATCATGATTTTTTCAATAGATGGGGTAATAGTAAAATTTTTTTCTAGCCACTGCTCTTGGAATACGATAAATGGGAATAGGGCTATTCTATGGGAGAGCATGGAATACGAATTCTAGAATAAGGACGTTTGACCGGAATACCAATTCCTAGGGGGGCCATCACCTTTTTATGCATGTTTGGGGGAATAACATGGAATAAGGCCCTATTCCAATCAGGAATAGGGCATCCAAACACTACCATTGAGTATAAATGGCTTGGACATTTATAATGTAGATTAGAGGATATATCAGTGTGAATGAGTGATTTGATGGATATAAAAGAAAAAAAGGAGAGAGAGACCAAAAATAATGAAAGAAAGTAATAAAGAAAAATTATATTTTTGCATCTTACAACAATGACTCTAAATCGAGCAGAATGAAGGAAAGGAATTCATGTAGCTCATTGTATGCGGAACTGTCGCAAATCAAATTGAATTGGCTTGAAACTAGGACGTTTTGGCCTTTTGGTTCAGTATTGAGGGATGAATTGACCCCGAACTGAATGAACCAATCTTATATTGATGTATTGAATTGAGCCAAACCGCTTTGAATCAAACAGTACATCTAGTCTGGCTCGATTTAGGATGGTTTATTGGTTGGGGCTCCTGATTCACCTGATCTATATGCCACCAATTTGATACTAATAGCCTGTATCGGTTCGGTACTGAAACGGTATTGGTTCCTATTACAACAGCTGCATTATCCCAACTAGTTTGGGATTAAGGCTTCATTGTTGTTGTTTTCTTCCTTAAGAATGTTAATTGGACCATATCATTGCTGCATGAATACATTAAACATTTAATTTATATGGTTCATTTTTGGTGTAGTTAGAATTGAAGTTCATTTTGAGTCTAGAAAATTTATTTGGTTAAAAACATTTAGGAGATTAACTTGAAAATTAATTTGATTGGATGATCAAGGTCTCCATTGATGATTTGAGTTGTTGGATGTGATCTACTACTTTTAAAATATTTAATAATATGAATCATTTGATTGGAAGACCCATTAGCCGATGCATCAAGAGGTCAAAAAAAGTATCATTTCATGTTATTTAGAATGTCTAATTTTTTGACCATTTAATGCATAGGTTGGGGTTTCCAAATTATATGACTTTTGTTGTATAAGTATTTTAGGGGTAGGAGATCATATATAATGACTCAGCTCATCGATGTGGGACCCTATTATTCAAATCTAAGCTTGATCAGATTTGAGTGTAGATTCTCTCAAGTATAGCCAAGTCTTACTCTTTTTAATATTTTTTAATATAAGGTAACAAATATTGGTAAAAGGCATAATACAATTGCTAGTTGTGAATGATGTGATGAGCAGACAATTGAGATGACTTCATATTGAGCAATGAATTATATCATCGCTTACAGATGTCTTTTACAGTGGACTTAGGCATTAAATTGATTTGGAGATGTTAGGATGAAGGAAATAATTTGTAGGTGGTGGATAACATTGAAAATTTATAAAGTTAATCAAGATGTAGCAGGGATATGGATTTTGTGATGCCTTACTGCTTTGCTCATTCGAGATGGAAGTTATGTTATTATTTATCACTATGGAGAATGTGCAACTTTTTATATTTTAGGAGAATAAAATGTCTATATGCTGGCACTGGTGGTTCTAAGTATGAATGCTTGGTGAATGAGGATTCGTAATGCTCCCCAAGTTGTTAGGAGTTGGGACAAATGGATAGTCATGGTTATGGTCTTCCAATTTTGATTATGGATCGTTATATTTTTTTGCATCTTACAAAAAATATGATCCAGAATAAAGCTGAATGGGGAAAGAATTAATGTTGCTGATCTCAGCTAGTTTGGGATTAAGACTGTTGTTGTTGTTGTTGTTGTTGTTGTTTATATGATTTGTATTTCAAAGATGAACACATTTCTCCATTTATAGTGGTACTTTTGCCTTGTGTTTCTCTAGTTTCTTTCCAAACCTTGGGGAGCTTTGAAGAGTGTTCTTTAGTTGTATGAATATGATTTCATAACCGAAAATCTGGGTTTCTCTAAGCTTGACATGACTTACAGGTGTCCTGGTAAGTCCCTCTCTTAAGGTGCCTTGAACTCGGCTTTTGGACCAAGCCAAAGAGTTACCATCAAATTATGATTCAATTCCAAAGCGTTCTTTTTTTTTTTTTCTTTTTTGGTAGAAAGCATTCTCTGACTTTAATGATCATATGTTGATCCACAAATACTGACCTCATAGCGACAGTATAAGAGTTGTTGAATAAGGCCAAGGAAATCAAAAATCCTACAAATTAGTTACTTTATCGGTGAATTGTGGAAAATGATGTGTTTGTGCAGTAGTTACTTGAGCTAACTGTTTTCTCAGGGCCTTCTAAGTTAATGTAAGTTGTTAACATCAGCAAGAATCAGGGCATTTTTGTACTGTGAGTCTGATCACAGCGTGCTGAATTGATGAGATGGTGAATCTATGGGATGGATGTAAATGCTTAACGTTCTATTTGATTCTGATGTGCTTTTCCACTTGTCATTTACTAGATTGTTAACAAGTAGTGTGGCAGAGGGTGAAGATCAATGCTAACACATTGGAATAGAAATTGAAGCTGAATAATCAGTTATTTTGTGTACATGGTATGCTTTCATAATGATGGTTTGTTGACATAATTAAATGTTTAATGAAGCTAAAAATGCAATGAACAGAACCTATACAACATTATATGAAGAAGTGAGCAAATAGACGAGAAGCCTATATGCGAGACAATGCTAAAAACTGAAGGGAATTGTTATTGTATTGTGTGATAGCAATGGTTCACCTTGAAGTCATTCAGTGCATTTGTTTTGGACTAAAAAGGATGATCTATCAATTGAAATATGTACTCTCTAAGACAAGGAAGTTGTGGAATGAAGCTTTCCTGATTAAAAATTTGGTTAATGATTATGTTTATTTGAAATTTCTTTAAGTATGGTGCATGAAGCGAGTAATTGTAAATTGCCAGTGAAGTTCTTTCTGTTCTCATGGAAGAGCAGTATTGCACAATGATGGAACAGCTTGAATATGGCATAGTTTTATGAGCTCTCAGTGCACCCCATATGAGGGTTCACAAGTTGAAGGTGCTATAATCTGTTATATTGTGCTTGACTCGGGCTGTGGAAAGGGTGACTTAGGGACCAACAGGCAGCATAGGACTTTAAAGACTTGTCATGAGGTTCCACGGTTATCTGTTAGGGAGATCAATGTAAAGAAAGTGATTTTCCATGTATATGTAGCAGAGAGGTCAACCATAAGAATTGACAGCATTAGTAATGGTTTCTCCGATCATTATTGCAGCCTGGGACTATGGTCTTATAGCAGTCACTCAGACCCTGTTGTAACATTCAAAAAAACCTGGAACTGACCAGTTGCTGGGATGGAAAAGTGCCCACATCAGGTCAAATTTGATGTGTTGGATGTATGGCTGTGACTGCCTTGTTCTTTTTCCATCATATGCCTTTGGGCCTCACATGGGATTGGTACACCAGCTTGCCTTAGTGAGTCCAAAGTTTATTCTTCTAAGTAGAAGTTATCTTATTTGGAGAAGTCACTGAAGAAAAATTATGTGAATATTCATATCTTTAATAAAATTAGTTGCCTTCTACTATGCCCTATAATTCATTTGGTAGCCCTTCTTATAGTGTGGAGTTTATTGATTTTGCTTACCTACAGTGTGTTCTTAGTACCATTGATATCATCAATGCAGTGTGTTCCTAATGCTTGTTATGTGTTAGTAGTTTGTACAATTTAAAAATTTGTTTGTTTACTTGTTATCGAGAGCTATTTGTTTTCAAAATGTTGGTGTAAAAGATAAAAGCCATGAGGGGGGGAATGTAGGGTTCCCAATCACTTGACATGTGACGTTAGTTCTCATGCTCTAACAAGTTTTGCTGCCATGAAACAATGGATTGCTGTAAAATCATTGTGTAAAGTTGTGTCTTGATAATGCTTATCCTTTGTGTTCCAAAGTAATCTTTGAACTAAAATGTTCTGGTAGGCTTCTGCCTGCTTGGAGTTCTGCTTTATGAAATTGTTTGTGCATACATCCTTACCCAATTTCTTCTTTCCACAGCTTAGGAAAATGCTAGATCTTTTGGTGCATGCTTCACAGTGTCGCTTTCCACACTGTCATTATCCGAATTGCCGTAAAGTCAAGGGACTTTTCCGTCATGGTATACACTGCAAGACACGTGCTTCAGGAGGCTGTGTTCTATGCAAGAAAATGTGGTATCTTCTTCAACTTCATGCTCGAGCTTGCAAGGAATCGGAATGTAGCGTACCACGGTGCCGGTGCGTACATCAATCCAGATTTGTGTTGTTATGATCCATTTTATTTATGAAGCCTTAGTGTTGATTTTAATTGTTCTTACTATTCCAGGGATTTGAAAGAACATTTGAGAAGGTCGCAGCAGCAGTCTGATTCCAGGCGGAGGGCTGCAGTGATGGAGATGATGAGGCAACGAGCTGCTGAAGTTGCTGGGAGCAGTGGATGACCTACTGTACAGATGAGCTTCTCTGGGTAAAAGATTGAAAGGAGATTGCTGCCTCCTCACCCCAAACATCTAACTGGTTTGGACAAGCAGCTGATAGGATGCAAAGCCATGAATTGAAGGAAGGACATGGATCAAAAAACATAATGGAAATTTGACCTTCTACCAGATCATGGATCAGAATACACGATGAACATTTGACCTTCGACCTGCTTTTCTGTGGTCCAGAGATGGATTGGTGACTGGGCATCATCTTCGAAGCTAACCATATTGAACTGAACTTTTAAAGGTTATTGGTCAGTTTCAGCCCTCAGGGTAAATTCTTTAATCTGTCTTATATGAATCCCATCATTTGTAGGTGTGGGTGGCGGTTGTATGATAGATGTCCAAAGTTGTCAATTGTCAGTGGAAATTCAGGGTTTTTTTTTGGGTCCCTTTATTTTTGTCTTCATTTGGAGCGTGGGAGAAATTGGGAATTTGGGATGGACAGCCCTTGCGCTTGTTACTCCAGTCCCATTTTGTAGCATATATGCCTATTTTAATATGAAAAAATTAAGTAGCTTGTCTGTTTCAGCAGCATTGTTATGACGCCTGTGAAACCTTTTGCAATTTATAGTCTTGGGATTTTCTTGGGCTTTTAGTTTCTAGGACCTGAAGAAACTTTAGTCTGGGTAGAACTGTCGATGCTTCGACAGCATGCAGCACATATGCTGGAGTGCAATGGCCATCTCACCAGTTATGTGGTCTACTTTAAAGGTATTTTTTACATAGACCATATGAGATTTCAGTTAAAGTGAAATATTTTATAAAAAATTATTTGATAGATTGATAGTGAAAATAGTACTCACAGATCATAGTTGGCGTGCTATTTCTTATTATACTAGCACATCATAATCAATGTTACTGTAAGTTATTAGCATTTGTAATTATAAATTGATTTTTTGTCAAAAATGAACAAAACAACTGTCGTGATTTGGTATTGATAGCTTTTATGAGACTATATTGTTTATTAAGGTGTAGAATCGGATAATCAAATGTTTTAAAAAAAAGTTTAATTGTTTAACATGAGTGTCGTTTTTAAACAAATATATATTTTTAAAACTTGATCAATTATAATCAATATTGCTCAAAGAATATTAGAAATTTTTTATATATAGGCTATCATTAATTATTGTAATTTTAATTTTATAAAATCCATTGAACGAATTTGGTTCAATGATACAGGCCGGATGAGTTCATTGTTGATTAAAATGTAATGTATTTGGTTTGGATTTCAGTGCATCTCTATTAAATGATGTGGTTGATAGTTTGCGTTGTTTTGAAGCTCAATAATGTTATGTAATAAAAAAAGCCTGTTATGATTTTGTTATAAATAGGATAGGTTCCTTATTTTCTTCTCATATCTGCGATTGATTTTTTCCATTAAGAACATCTAGTCTTAGCATTTTTGGTGGGTACCCTAACATTTGCATAAATCATGGCACAAATAGACACAATAATATATTTTATTTTATTACTATTTGATTGGTATTCTAAAATTTCACGAATGCAATAGAGTTTATTATTATGTTATGAAACCTTAGAATAAGCATTATGCTGTTGCAAGTGTCAAGGTATTTGGACAAATTATGTCAAGGTAGGAAAGAATTATGCTTTTATGTAATTACATTTTACATACTTATTTTACTTGTTTGGAGTTTATCATATATATATATATATATATATATTTCATAAGCTCATCTTAATGTTAGTCCTGACCAAGGCAAGGTGATTGAAAATTGGGAAGTTTTAATAATCATATGTAGACAAGATCGTGCCACAAGAGAGGGTGCTGAAACGGGTGTTGAAGCAACAAATGAGATTGCATCTAATGAGCATGCAAATAATGTTGATGAAACTAACGGTAAAACACTACCAATTGCATCAAATCAAAATAAGCAAATACCAAATCAACGGCTACCTAAAAATGAAGCTATACTAGTGAAACACTAGTAGTAGTGGTTTCTAAAATGCTATTACTATGGTCAGGCTTATGCATTTGAGCCTCCTTTAAAAAATACTTTTACAACTTCTGAGATTTTGAACCTATAAGGGTCAGAAAAAATCCTAGCTTCATATATAAGAATAAAAACAGATAAAGATGATAGATTAAAAATTATTCGGAAAGAAGTGGTAAGAAAAGTTTTAAAATCATTACATCTTATTAAAAAGTATGACTCAAAAACATCTTATTAAAATGTATGGCTCAAAATCAGTTAGAATGAAAAAAAAATTATAAAACTGACTCTAATTAATTTCAAATAAAGATTTTATTATTATTGTTATTGCTATTATGATCCACTCATATGTAACGGGAGAAAGTTTGAATTATAGTGAAGTGGAGAGGCAGAAATTGTTTGTGCTTTGAGAATCGTGCAAGCGCTGCTCCGGTTCTGTTTTGTGCTGTGCTTTGAGATTGGTGTTACGGTCGACTCCCTCTCTGATCTCCGGCGATCTTCGCCGCATGGGGAAGAGACTCTCTATAGATGTTCGTCTGGTTAATCCTATCTTCTCATGGCGTCGGATGGGACTGAGGGTGGTAGGGCTCCCAGGAATAGGGCTGTGGAGCAGGGGTTCAAATGGATATCTTCGTCCCCTTCGCCGGCGGAGGTGGCAAGGCTGGTTGCTTGGTTTCCAGAGGTCGTTCGTGTCCCGGAGCCGATGCTGGAAGAGGAGATGTTGGGGTGGCGGAGGAGGGCTGTTCTCGCCCGCTCTTTCCTTCGTTGGGTGCTGGCTGAAGCACCTTAGGGAGTTCAGAAGAGCTGGGATCCAAGGTGCCATCGTCCCGATTAGCTTGGCGCATCGGTGCCATATTTTTCGGTTTGAAAACCCAGCGGCGTGTGACCTAGTTCTTAACCGGCCGTGGGTGGTTAATGGTCAGATTGTTGGGACGGAGGCTTGGAAACCGGAGTTCTTCTCGGCCGTGGACTCCATTGCTTCGGCTCTGGTTTGGGTAAGACTGCCCAATCTACCAATGGAGTTCTGGAGGGATGATATTCTCAAAGCAATCATGGAGCATGCTGGAGTTTTCTTCGGCACTGATGCTGCTACTCAGTCGAAGAACAGGGGCGGTTATGCGAGGGTTGCTGTGCATGTTGACCTCTGTCGTTCCCTGCAGCCAGGGACGAGGGTTCAGGGGATCCGGGGGCCATTTTGGCAGTAGTTCATCTTTGAATCCTTGGAGGGGATATGCCCGAGCTGTGGATCCTTGCATTTGAAGGGGCCGTGCTCACCGCCGGCCATGGCTGAGGGTGAGGAGGCTGCTTGTGGTCCGGTCTTTGGGCCGTGGATGTCTGCTGTTCGTCAACGGAGAAGTGTTGCTGTTCCACTATCGAAGCCTCCTCCGTCAGCCTCTCCTCCAAGCTCTGCTTTTCAGCCTGTTCCAGCGAAGTCGGGTTTGCCGGAGGGGTGGCAGGTTCCGACGAAAGTAGCTCGCAGATGTCTCCCTGTGTCATCGATCAATGGTTCGGCCAGTCTGAAGCAGGGAGGAGATAAGGGTGATTCGGGTATGATAGCCGTGCCGGTCCTTCTGGCACGTGCCGGTTTTAAGGAATCAGATAAGGGAAAGCAGAAGCAGTTTCTGAATGTGGCCTCTGATCATTCAATGTCCCAATCTTTTGCTTCATCAAATCCATTTGCCTCTCTGGGACTGGCTTCCAATGAATGGGAGCAGTCTAAGAAAGTGGATGCTGGTCCGGGGCCCCTCAAGCGTGCCAGGCCGGTCGACAGCGTGCCGCCTAGGTCTATATCCAAATTGGAGAAGAGAAAGGGTAAAGCTAAGGGCTCCAACCCCAAAAGTAGAATAGATCTAATTCCTTCTTCAGCTAGATCGAACCAACCCTCTTGCTACCTGGCCAAGGGTCCGAGGGTTGGTACGGTCACCTTGGATAGGGTCGCTGATCACGATAGCAAGGTATCCTCTGAAGGTTCTTTGGGTCAGGGAAAAGCTTTATTGTCATCTGTTCATCTTCAAAGGTCAGGGGACATTGAAGGTGATACAGGTGTTATGCAGGCTTATCCTAAGGGTGGCACCCGGTCTACTAGGTGCCTTTCTGATAGTGATATGGCTGAGGACCAGGGGGACTCCCCATCTATCTCCAGCTAGTCTATGAAGATCTTAATATGGAATGTTCGAGGTGCTAGTAAGCCCTCATTTTGTTCCTCTTTTGGTAGATTGTTGCAACTTTATAATTTTGATATATGTGTTCTTCTAGAAACTAGGCTGTCGGGGGACAGCTTGAAGCGGTTTCGAATACAGATTGCCCGGTTTTGGTCCTCTTATGCAGTGGAGGCTGAGGGTCTGTCTGGGGGTATTCTGGCCATCTGGCACGATTCTGCTGTCAAGATTGATGCTTTCCATCTGTGTAACTAGCAGATCGGTCTTGTTGTCACTGAGGGGACTTCTGACCCCTGGCTCCTATCGGCGGTCTATGCCAGCACAGATTACTAGGAGAGACGGGTCCTCTGGTCTGAGTTACTTTCCCTCCTTGCCCAAGGGTTGCCTTCCATGGTTGCCGGTGACTTTAACTGTATCTCTGAGGCTAGTGAAAAGCGGGGGGTAGAAGAGTCACTAGTTCTGCTGATATTGTTGAATTTAGAAATTTTATTGGGTCTTCTGGGTTGATGGATTTGGGGTACTCAGGGCCCCAATTTACTTGGTGTAATAATCGGCAGGGATCTGCTCGTGTGTGGGAGAGATTGGATAGAGCTCTTGCCACGGCTCCGTGGCTTCAGATGCACCCAGCTGTTACTATCACTCACCTCCCGAGGATCGCTTCTAATCATTGTCCCATTTTGATATCTTCGGAGGCTGATCAGCATCAGAGGAAACAGTTTAGATTCGAGCATTTCTGAGCGGTTCATTCGGCTGCTCATTCTATTATTTCTCAGATTTGGCACCTTCCTGTTAGGGGTGATGCTGTCTATAGGCTTTCACGACGTCTTCTGTTGGCCAGGCGAAGACTTTCCAGATGGAACAAACTGGAGGTTGGGGATCTGGTTAGGCAAGTCGAGCAAGTTGAAGCTGAAATTAGTGCTCTTCAGCGGAAGGAGGATTTGGACGGATTTCTTTTGGACTCTGACCTCTCCTTGCTGCGCGAGAATCTTGCTCTCCATCACTCCCTTCTTCGGCAGCAAGAGATGTTTTGGATGCAGAGGTCCAAGGTTCAGTGGATTAGTGAAGGAGACTGCAATACCAGATTCTTTCATCAGGCAACTTTGAGAAGGCGGGCTGCTAATAGGATTCGGAGGTTAGCTGATGATGAGGCGAATTTTATGGAGGACATCCAGTCTATTCGGTCTCAGCTTTTCCAGTTCTTCCAGTCTAGATGGATTGATTCCATTGGGGTTGGTGCTCTGGTTTTTCAGGTCTCTAATTTCAGAAAGGTTTCCAATGCGGAAACGCTAGGCTTGTTAGGCCGATCACTGTGGAGGAGATTCGCCTGGCCCTTTGGGATCTTGGTCCGGACAAGGCCCCTGGGCCTAATGGGTTTCTGCCCTTCTTTTTTTGTCATTATTGGGATATTATGGGGCAAGAGGTGGTTCAGGCTATCTAGTTAGTTTTCCAATCTAAATGCATTCCTTTGGATTGGAACCAGACTCTTATCACTCTTGTGCCCAAGTGCTCCGATGCTTCTCTCCCTCAGCATTTCAGGCCCATCAGTTTATGCACTACTCTCTACAAGGTATGTGCCCGTCTTTTAGCTAGCCGCCTTCGTGTGGTGATTCCCAGTCTTATTTTAGAGGAACAATGGGCATTTATTAGAGGGCATTCCATCTCGGACAACATCCTTATTACTCAGGAGTTTATGCATGACCTTCAGAGAGCCCCAGCCAGACGATGTCTTATGGCTGTTAAGCTCGATATGGAAAGAGCTTACAATAGACTGAGTTGGGCCTTCATGCACTGCTCTCTTCAGGAGTTTGGGTTTGACGAGCTGTTTATTGAGTGGATCATGGCATGTATTCAGAGTCATTCTTTCTCTCTTATTATTAATGGGAGCCTGACCGAGTTCTTCCATTCTTCGGTAGGGTTATGCCAGGGGTGTCCCCCATCCCCCATGTTGTTCATTCTGGCAGCGGATGATCTTTCTCAAGCTTTCTATCAGGCTCAGCTAGATCAGTCTATTGTTCCATTTTTGGCAGGAGTTGGTGGCCCTTCTGTCTCACATCTTCTGTTCGCCGATGATTGTATTTTCCTGGGTCGGGCTTCTAGTGATAATGTGGCTGTTCTTGGTTCTATTCTTTAGAGTTACTGTCAGGCTTCGGGTCAGAAGGTTAATTTTCTTAAGTCTTCTATTTGCTTTAGCCCGAAGACCCTCAGATCAACCAGAGAAGCTATCACCAGTATGTTGGGTATCTCTACTCTGACTGATAGGTTTATGTATTTGGGGATCCCCATGACTGGTCGACGTCCTCGGTGTGCTGACTATGTCTATCTGGAGAGGCATATTCGTCAGCGTATCGAGGGGTGGCAAGTCATCGGCTTATCTATGATGGCTAGAGTTACCATTATCCAGTCGGTTCTTTCCTTCCTTCCTCTTTATCTGCTTTCGAATGCGGTCATCCCTACTACCTGTCTTAAGAGGATTGAGAGATGTTTTAGAGACTTCCTATGGGCCTCCATGCAAGATGGGCATGTTCTCCACCTTTTATCATGGGATAAGATTTGTATGCCACTTCAAGAAGGGGGCCTTGGGATCCAATCTCTGATGGTTAGGCGTCAAGCTCTATTGGCTAGGCATGCAATGCGTTTCCTCCTTGAGCCGCAAAGTATGTGGAGTTCTTTGATGAGAGCAAGGTATGGTGATTGGAAGTCTGAGGAGTATATAGAGCCGCCCAGGGGGTGTTCCTCCTTCTGGAAGGAGGTGTGTCAGTATGGTGACTCTATTTTGAAGAATATCTCTTGGATGATTGGTGATGGCCTTTCCATTGATATAGTTCAGGATTCTTGGATCTCTGAGCTCCCTCTATCCCGGTGGCCTTCTTTTATTAGTATTGATGTTCCTTATGATCTGAGGGTTAAGGATTTGATTTCATCTGATTCCCCCTCTTGGCACACCCCTACTGTGACTAGCTTCTTCGGCGATGAGCTCTCTCGCCGGATTCTCGCCATTCCTCTTACTTTCGATCCTTCGGCGGATATTAGGGTATGGCAGAGATCGTGCTCTTCTAGGGCCCCTTCTAGGGACCTTATGAAGGTTTTTAGGCCCCAGGCCCAGTGTATTGAGGATGCAGCTTGGATATGGTCGCTCCATACTCTTCCTCGGGTTCAGTTATTTATTTGGAAGCTACTATGGGGCTGTCTTCCGACTAGTGCTCTGCTCTTCCGTAGGGGTGTGCCAATCCAGTCGACATGCCCTCTGTATGGTTTGGAGGAAGAGTCTATGGATCATGCTATTTTTATATGTCCTAGAGCCAAGCGGATATGGTACTCGATGGGTTATTTTGGTACAGTGGAGGCTTCGGGTTCCCCGCGATCTCTCTTTCTTCAGCATCTCTGGGCGGTTACGGCTCATCAGATCTGGATATCTAGGAACATGCTCATCTTCTCGGAGGATCTTATTTCTTCACATCGGCTTGTGCGGAGGATTAGATCAATGGCTACGGACTGCGCCCAGGCTTCTCTTTCGGTTGGTTTTGACAATTCTGGCCTCTGGGGATCCTCTGCTGCTTTGGCAGTGAACCGACATATGGTTTTTATTTCTTGGGAGCCCCCCCACCAGGATTTGTCAAAATCAACTTTGATGGGAGTGTCCGAGGTAGATTTGGCGGTTCTGCTTTCATCATCCGTGGGCCTCAGGGAGATATGTTGGCAGCAAGTGGTTTCGGTACCTTGGATTCCTCTGTTCCTATTACTGAGCTTTATGCTGCTTGGGCAGGTATTTCTTATGCCTTTCAGATTCTTCAGGCTAATAGGTGCGTTATTGACGGTGATTCGATGGTGGTCATTGGGTGGCTGAGAAAGGAAAATTTATCTGAAGCCCCTACTATCCCTATTCTCAGGGATATATGGTCTATCTTGCAGAAAGTTGATACTATTCAGGTATGACACATATATCGTGAAGCCAATGCGGCGGCTGACTGGGCGGCAGCTTCAGTGGCTCAGCATGGCTCAGCATGCTGGTTATTGGATTTGGAGACAGGATGACCCTTGTTCTACTATTTTGTAGCAAATCTTGTATTCTGATATATCTGGGTTGTGTCGTACTAGACTAGTGTGACCGTCTGTTTGTAACAAAAAATAAGTTTGAATTATTTATGAGGCTTCCTACTAATCTCAAAAAGTTATGGATATTAATGCAAATTAGGAAATGATTTAATCATAGGCTTATAGGATAAATTCGAGGGGTTGTGTTATATTTTGTTTATATGCTTTGTTTCGGTAAGATATTTTGTGAATATTCATAGTGTATATCTCATTCGTAGGATTGTGGGACATAGTATGTTATGAGAAGTATGATATGAACTTCATTGCATGATGGATATTATGTCTAAATTCTTTATAATGATGGCCTAAGATTGTTATAGCAAGTGAATCTCGTTGTTATGATCTTGAGATGAGGCATATCTCAGTAATCTAAACATTTTCTTTGCTTATTAAAATTCTCTCTTCTTCAAAACAAGAAAAACAAATGTGTGCTCCATTGAACCATTTTACTATTTTTGAATGGCCTCCGATTTTTAATTTATTAGGTATCATAATTAATTAATTAATTAATTAATTATGCCTTTTGAAATTCCATACGTTGAAATAGTGGAATTAGAATTGGATCAGAAATTACATCTTTGGGGTGTAAACTTTATGTAGTCCAAACATCAGAATTATAATTCTTACCCAATTGCAGTTTTGCTAGAATTGGAACGGGAATTGTGCTTCTGAATTTCAATTCCAATTCAGCAATCCAAACAAACCCTCATTATAAATTATTCTTAATTAAAATATATTATAATAATGTTACAATATATTATTTTATAAATATCATAATGATATAGAGAAAATTACAATAAGACCTCCTTAAATTTGGTTGATTAATACGTTGACCCTGAAAGAAAAAAGATATTTTTTTTCAAGATTTTAAAACTTTTGTTTTTGTATAAAAGATTCATTCTTTCCATCTACACCTTAACATTGTTAAGTTAGTCAATAATAGGTCAAATTTGTTCTTATAAAATTGTAATAGTTTTAGTTTCATTTTAAAGAGTTCGAAAGATAATCTTGGTATTATCCAAAAGATTTTCTGCCACTTGATTGCCATATGATAATACATCATGATAGAGATGGACAGAGAAGATCATTGTGTGTTAAACAAAAATTTTGAAATTTTTAAAAATAATTTCTTTTAGAGTTAACGTACAAATCGTTCAAACTTGGAAGAATTTTGCTGTAATTTCTCCTAAGATGTATCATATTATAATATTATAATAAGTATAAAATGAAATAAAATTATAATATTATTATAACATAAAATTTTAATTTATACGTACTTTTTTTTGAAAGAAAAGGTGATGGTAACTCGATGTGATATGCGCTGGTAGAACTCCAATCTAAACTTATAAAATTAACAGAGGTAGCTTGATGAATTCTCACCAGAATTCCTGCCAAATAGAGAGAGAGAGAGAGAATCAATGACAAGGCCGCTTTCCTGGGCAACAAAAAGCCAATTACCCCTTGCGCGTCTACTGCACTAGTTTTCAGCATCCGTACAAATATGAACCGCAAAGAATTAGGCAACAGAAATTTTGCATTAAACATTACAGCAAAAATGTATGCAACATTTGCACATTATTATGTCTCAGACCATCATTCCCTGTTTTCTATGCCTGCACGAGGTCAGCAAATGCAAGGTTTTTGCTGCACCAGATTTAGGTTAGCAAACAGAACATGATGAAGCCATGCGATTAATGATCGAGAAGAAATAGAGATAAAAGTACTCACAGTTTTTCTGATGAATAAAAAGCATTTGCAGTTGTGGGTCTCATCATATATATATATATATTGATCCCATAAAATCAATTGCCATGAATGGATGCGCTCTTAACCACCTTGATATAGCTGCTGCTTTTTTTTCTTCTTCTTCTTCTTCTTTTTTGTCCCCTCCTCCAAATTCTGGTTTTGGGGTTCTTACATGTCTTGCTGTCTAAATGCCATGTTTCTGCAGCAAAGAAGGTTAAGGTATAAGGAAAGGTAGGGGCATCAAGTTAATTGTCACTATTATCGATTCATCTACATAAAAGTGCATATATATTCATGATATAAGTAATATACCATCCATGTCCAAAATTAGATAACATAATACAACATGGACATTTATATTGGCATATGGAAAATCAATTTGATGACTAAAAATCATATATCCATGTTGTTGAAGTTTTCATACTGATCGAACACACCCATAAATTCTTGTTTTCTTTTGCTGTATCCTTACAATATGACATGCAAAATACCAATAACGTACCTTTCAGCTCTACATACACATGAACAGATGAATGCACTTGCAACAGCAAAAAAAAAAAAAAAAAAAAAAAAAGGGTGGGGGGGAATTTCCTTAACCATGGGGGATAGATGGTTTTCAAGACATAATTTCAATAATGCATTGGATGTTAAAAAGGCTGCACACAATGTGACTGTTATTATAATAGCAACATCTTAACTTGAAGCAATGGTGCAGGAGACTTCACCCTGACCTTGCTTTCTTGTAAAATTCCTAACTTCTCAGTCTAGAATATATATAGGTACCACGATTTTACATTTAACTTAAAGAGAATAGATGGTTTTTCTCCTCTTTAGGAAAGAAGCTCTGTTCCTTCTGAAGGATAACACAATGGAAGTACAAATATACAAAGTGAGCCTGTCTCAAGAACTTGAAGAAAGAATTTCATATTTCTTATGAAATTCTGCGTGCCTCTTTTAAAGTTCCTTTTGAAAATATATGATCGAAGCTTTGTGATGAACCAACAGGCTATGCGACCTGGAGCTTAATTTGCACCGTGCAGAAGGCTGTTGATCATCAGACATTATGGAAGATTTCTCTCACTCATACCCTCCCATGCTTTCTCTCTCTCTCTTGAAGCATTTCTTATGCATCTCATAGGTAGATGAGGATCTAACTATTTATAAATTTTTTTATAAGAGTCCTTTTGCTATATTTCACGTACGTCTTTAAAGAATAGCTCGATTACTAATATCCACTTTCTTTCAAACACATTTGGGTACGTTAATTGGTTGGGGGTTACATGAATAGAAACGCCAACGGGCTGGAGTTTCTCACCATAGTGGCATGGCAGAGTGTCCCAAGTCCTCTCCACACCTATTTCCTTCCTCCTCTATGCACCAACGCGGTGCAGGCCGACCTAGATGGATCGAGCTATATACTCTTATAGCTAGCTGATCACCATCGTCATGAGACTCATTAGACCCGAGAAGAGAAAAGCAAGCCATATCCTCTTGGCGGCTGCCACCCCTCTGCCCTGTCCTTGACTGACTTCTTGGTTAAAAAAAAAGAGGAGTCCATGGTAGCTAGCAGCGTAGGCTTTTCATGTTTAGTTTTTGCATATGAAATTAGGGCTTATATATGTATGTACTTATGTTGTTGTTTAAGTTGTGGAATAGTTAGAAGACGAAGAGAAGAGAATGTAATAAGGACAAACAAACAACAATATGTTTAATTAACTACAGCATCATGCATGCAACTAGCTAGCAGAGTGTCTCTTGTACGTACCATATATGATGAATCAGAATATTCAAACCTCAGCAGCGGTCAGTCCATGAAGCCCGCCCCACTACATTCGCAGTTTCTCGCAAATATTATCTGTTATGCATTTTTTAGCTTCTTTTTTCCCCTTACTTATCCACTTAATTTCTTGCAAGCAAACTTCATTAACTCTCCTTTTAGTTATTGTATCTATTAATTTTATTAACTTTTTTTTAATAGCTCAAGAGGGCCGCCGCAAAGAGGAAGAGGGCTCTGAGGGGTCAAGCGAGGGGCAGCAGGCTCTGGCCCTTAGGCACCGATGGCACGAGTCTCCCCGCCACCCGAGCATCAAGAGCCTCTGGTCGCACCAGAGTGGACCTGACGGCAAACACCCTCGAGGGGGTGAGGTTGGAAAGGGCGATAACGGAGGAGCCCCAAGTCCCTACTGATCCAATCCCGACGGAGGCGGAACAAAGCTGGGGGAGGGGCCATTAGCGGCAGCGAGCCCCCCCCAGAGGAGATACCGGTGGGCAGCCCCCACGTGCCAACCCCGAGCCTGCCTAGACCGCCGAGGGGAGCAGGGTCGGGCCGACCCCCCATAGGTTCTTACTCATGGATGACGGGCGCCGAGCGGAGCAGCTCATCTCCCAGGTTATCTTGCCGAGTTCCAGGAGGAGCTCATGCACCTGGGGGCGTCCAGATTCTTCAGAGAGGCCTTCGTGGCTCTTGTCCGGGTAAGTAATCCTGCGACTTTTGCTTTTGAACGCCTGACTATGCACTGACTGATACGTTTTGAATGCAGCGGCAAACTCCCTGGTAGCAACAAGGGAGGTTATCGATGAAGGTGAGGCCATCATTCGCCGGACCCGGCGGGACGCCGAGGAGGCCCAGGCCCGAGCGAAGCGGCAGAAAGGGCCTTGGAGGCGGCGAAAACTGACCACGCCGCAAGGCAAGGGAGGCCGCCAGCTGAGCGGAGGCCGATGCCAATCGAGTCCGGGTGGCACTGAATCAGCTCGGGGAGTTCGAGAGTCTCGTCGAAGCCAGGAATATACACATCGCCGAACTGGACTCGGCCATCCTGGGTAGCCGAGGCCAGAGCCGAGCGCACCGAGGAGAGGGCGGAGCGCACCGAAGAGAGGGAGAGGGAGGCCACCACCCTGGTTGCGGAGAAGGAGGCCATGGCCCAGGAGGTGGAGGCCGCCGCGGAGGCCAGGGATGCAGCGGCTATGGAGGAGTTCAGGGCGTCCGAGCGCTTCGCGGATGAGCTAGCCGAGACCTCGGCAAACGCCTACCTCCAAGGATTCCATGTAGGAAAGAGAAGGTGGCTCGGGACTTGAATTTCCCCAGGCACTGGAGGTCGAGCTGGATCGCATGTCTGAAGTTGCCTCGTCTGACGATGAGCCCGCAACGGCCGATCCATAAACTTGTACTTTTCCTCAAATTTTTGTACTAAGTCCGACCCAGTCGGCATTTTGTAAACACATTGGTCAATGAAAATATTTTTAGCTATCTGAAATGTGTTGCGTTTGAGTCCTTGGCTTGCCGACGAGGGACCCCTAGGGGCTGCGTCGGCACGAAGGGTAGTGTCTGCCCGCTTACCATGAGCGACTTCGACTTAGCTGCCATGTAGGGCCGGGGTTAAGTCTGCCCCGGGCCACCAAGTGTTGATGGGATATCGACTCTCGGTACCGATGGCACGCCGAGTGGGGCTTGGGCTTCTGGGTACCGATGGAGCATCGGCCTTGGAATGCCGAGGTGAACTCGGGCTTTTGAGTACCGATGGAACATCGGCCTTAGAATGCCGAGGTTGACTCAGGCCTTTTGAGTACCGATGGAACATCGGCCTTGGAATGCGGAGGTGGACTCGGGCCTTTTGACGCCAGTGGTACACCGGTCTTCAGTGCCGATGGAACATCGGTCTTTGGTGCCGATGGTACATCGGGCTTGCAGTGCTGAGCTGGCCTCGGGCTTTTTGTCGATGGTACATCGGTCTTCAGTGCTGATAGAACATCGGTCTTTGATGCCGATGGTACATTGGGCTTGCAGTGCCGAGCTGGCCCCGGGCTTTTTGCCGATGGTACACCGATCTTCAGTGCCGATGGAACATCGGTCTTTGGTGCCGATGGTACATCGGGCTTGCAGTGCCGACTGGTCTCGAGCTTTTTGTCGGTGGTACACTGATCTTCAGTGCCGATGGAACATCGGTCTTTGGTGCCGATGGTACATTGGGCTTGTAGTGCCGAGCTGGCCTCGGGCTTTTTACCGGTGGTATACCGGTCTTCAGTGCCGATGGAACATTGGGCTTTTTGATGCTGGTGGCACACCGGTCTTCGGTGCTGATGGTACATCAGGTTTTTGATGCGGTGGTACATCGATCTTCGATGCCGATGGTACATCAAGCTTTTCGATGCCGATGGTACACCGATTTTCGGTGCTAATGGTACATCGGGCTTTTTGATACCGATGGTACACCGATCTTCGGTGCTGATGATACATCGGGCTTTTGATGCCGGTGGTACACTGATCTTCGGTGCCGATGGTACATCAGGCTTTTTGACGCCGATGGTACATCGATCTTCGGTGCCAATGGTACATCGAGCTTTTTGCTGAAAAGCTAGGTTACTCGAACATACTTTTATTAATATAAGGTGCGGGGCGAGAGCCCAAAAGAATGCAAGTGCGTAACGCAATGTAAAGAAAGGGTACATTACTGATAATACCGATGGGGGTTGTCAGCGTTCCACGTCCGCGGGAGCGGATTCCCATCTAGTCCTTCAATTTGTACGCTCCGCGATGGAGTACCTTGGTGACTCGATAGGGTCCTTCCCAATTCAGTGATAGCTTGCCTCCTTCCGTCGGCTTTCAAACTTTGGCCCGCCGGAGGATTAAGTCCCCTGGCAAGAATGTACTAGGACGGACACGAGCATTGTAATACCTGGCCGTTCATTGTCGGTAGGCTGCCATCCGGAGTCGTGCTCGGTCCTGCATCTCCTCCATGAGGTCAAGGCTAGCCCGCAGTTGGGTTGAGTTGCCCTCCTCACTGTAAGACTCCGTTCGGGGGCTCAGGGCACCTATCTCCACTGGGATGACAATTTCGGACCCGAAGATGGGGCTGAAGGGCGTCTCTCCGATGGGAGCCCGCGGCGTTGTGTGGTAGGCCTACAGTACATTGGGGAGCTCCTCCACCCACCTTCCTTTGGAGTCGTCCAGTCGTGCTCTAAGTCACTGAAGGATAATGCGGTTGGTCACCTTGGCTGCACCATTGGTCTGGGGGTGCCCGACTGAGGTGAACCGCTGGTGAATGCTGAGCTCGGTGCAGAATCCTCTGAAAGCTACATTGTCGAACTGCCAGCCGTTATCGGTGATGAGAGTATGTGGTAGCCCGAATCGACAGATTATGGACTTTCAGAAGAAGAATCTCACTTTGCCCTCGGTGATCTTGGCCAATGCCTCGGCCTCGATCCACTTGGTGAAGTGGTCAACGACTACCAGCAGGAATTTGCACTGATCGGAGGCTAGAGGGAACGGTCCTAGGATGTCCATACCCCACTAAGCGAAGGGCCAAGGTGCCGCCAGGGGCTCAGCTGCGACGTCGGTTGCCGCTGGATGCTAGCATGATGTTGGAAACTATCACACCTCTTGACGAGCTCGGCAGCGTCCTCTCTCATTGTCAGCTAGTAGTACCCTTGCTGTAGGGCTTTGTATGCCAGAGCTCTGCCCTCCAGATGACTTCTGCATATGCCTTCATGGATTTCTCGTAGGATGTAATCAGCTTCCGCGGGGCCGATACACTTGAGGACCGGGTATGAGAATGACCTTTGGTACAGCCGCCCGTTCGTCATTAAGAACTTCGGGGCCCGTCACTTGAGTAGCCTGGCCTCAGCTTCATCTTCAGGAGGACGCCATCGGTAAGGTAGTGAATGTAAGCGTCCATCTAAGAGGGTTCCTGCTCGACCGGCAGGGCTTCTCCTGTGGCTTCAATGCTTGGGATCTACAGATGCTCCACGTAGGTTCTTCCCAAGGTCCCGTCAGTCGATGTGGCCAAATGGGACAGTGCATCAGCCCTAGCATTCTCCCCCCAGGGAATGTAGCTGACACGAAAGTAGATAAACTGAGAGGCCTGGGATTGCACCTTGCTCACGTAACAGGACATGGTCAGGTCTTTAGCTTCGTACTCCCCAGCGACCTGCCCAGAGACAAGTTGAGAGTCGGTGAAAGCCCTTAGATGCCTCGCACTGAGCTCCCTGGCCAGCTTCATCTCTGCCAGCAAGGCTTCATACTCCGCTTGGTTGTTGATGGCTGGAAAAAGAAATTGGAGGGCATACTCTACCACCTTCCCCTTGGGCTTCGCAAGAATGAGTCTAGCTCCACTCCCTTGGGAGTTCGATGCATCGTCAACATACAGGATCCAATCTTCCTCTCCCGCCTCCTCAGCCATGGGGGACTCCACGTGCATCTCCGAGTGCGACTCTTTCGGATGCTCCTCGGCCTAGGTGCACTCGACCAAGAAATCGGCTAATACCTGAGACTTCATCACAGATCTTGGTCGGATGGATAAGTCAAACTCTTCCAGCTTGATAGCCCACTTTGTCAGCCGATCGGAGGTGTCAGGATGGGACAAGATAATCCGGAGGGGTTGGTCCATGAGTACCACTATGAATGAGCTTGGAAGTAAGGTCGGAAGTGCTGTATGGAAATGATCAGGGTGAAGATGATTTTCTTGGTCTTGGAGTATCTAGTCTCAGCATCGTGAAGTACTTTGCTGGTGTAGTGATAGGCTTCTGCGTCCCATCGGCATCCATGCAAACAAGCACAGAGTTGACGGCCTCAGGGGAGGCTGCAAGATATAGAAAGAGCTCCTCCCTGCCCCTCGGCTTGGACAGCAAAGGTGGAGTAGATAAAAACCTCTTTAACTCCTTAAAGGCTCCCTGGCACTCCTTCATCCACTCGAAACCATTGACCTTGTGCAATGCCTTGAAGAAAGGCAAACACCTTTCTGCCAACTTGGACAAGAAGCGACTCAAGGCTGCCACCTTCCCGGTCAGGTGCTGCACCTCCTTCTTATTAGCAGGGGGCCTCATGTCCAGGATAGCACGGATCTTGTCAGGGTTTGCTTTGATCCCCTCTGCGTTACCATGAAGCCAAAAAACTTCCCGGCCGTAACCCCAAAGGTACACTTGAGGGGGTTCAGCCTCATCTGATATCAGCGGAGATTGCCGAAGGTCTCCGCAAGGTCGGCAACATGGTCGGTTGCATGGATACTCTTGATTAGCATGTCATCCACATACATCTCCATGTTACGCCCGATTTGGTCCTCAAAGACCTTATTCATTAGCCTCTGATAGGTGGCCCCCGCATTCTTCAACCCAAACAATATCTCCTTGTAGCAATATATCCCCTTCTCGGTCACAAACGAGATTGCCTCTTCATCAGCTGGGTCCATCTTAATCTAATTGTACCCTGAGAAGGCGTCCATAAAACTGAGAGTCTCATGGCCGAACGTGGCATCCACTAATTGGTCAATCCGAGGTAACGGGAAGCTGTCCTTGAGGCATGCCTTGTTGTGGTTGGTGAAGTCCACGCATATCCTCCAGCTCCTGCTGGCCTTGCGAACCATCACGACGTTGGCTAGCCAGTCGAGGTAGTGAACCTCCCGAATGTGCCCAGCAGCCACCAACTTGCGCACCTCCTCATCTATGACCTTCTGTCTGTCGGGGGCAAAGCTTCTCTTCATCTGCCGGACGGGTCGGCACTCTGGCTTGATGTTGAGCTAGTGGGTAATCACCTCCTCCGAGATGCTTGGCATGTCGGATGCCGACCATGCGAAAATGTCAGCGTTAGCTCATAGGAAAGCGAGGAGCTGGCCGCATGCTTCCTCCGGGAGTAGGGCTCCGATCTAGACCGTCCTCGTAGGTCTTCGATCTAGACCATCCTCACCGGGTCCTCCTCCAGAGGGAGGGTCAGCAGGCATTCGGCTGGCTCCCCTCTCCTCTCTGAGTCTCGAGGGTCTAGCGCTTCTGGTGCATGTGCAGGTATGGCCCCCTGCAGGCTGGGGGCCATATGGTAGCAAAGCGGCAGTGGGTTCTGCTCCCCCTGCATCTCCCCAACTCCCTCGCTGGTAGGAAACCTCACCAGGAGCCTTTTGATGGAGATAACAGCATCCAGAAGGTTGAGTCTGGGCCTTCCAAGTTAGCATTGTAGGCAAGGGGAACCCGGACTACAAGGAAACTCATAAAACCGTGCTCTGACACGGTGGCATCCCGGCCGTAACGGGGAGGGTGATCTCTCCCTCGACTCCCACAGAGTCTTTGGTGAATCCCATCAAGGGTGTGGTGACTGGCCGAAGCGAGTTGAAAGACAAGTTCATCCGAACAAAGGCATCATAACTCAAAACATCCATCGAACTTCCACTAACAACCAGGATTCTTTTTACAGGATGCTTAACGATCGTCATGGACACGACGATGCTATCATCATTTTTGTTGACCACCCCCTCTAGGTCCCTTTTAGAGAAGGGAATTATAGAATATAACCCCTCCTCCCCCCTCGGCCTCTTGGACGGGCCGTCTGCCCCCAGGAGATCATCACCACCATCTTTTCCGTCAGGGCATTGTCGATACTGGCGATTGGTGGTGGAGGTGCCGACGGACCAGGTGCACCCAGGTTGTTCCTATGAACGAACTTCCCAGATGGCCACGCTGGATGAGATCCTCTATCGCCTTCTTCAATTGGCAACAGTTGTTAGTGTCGTGGCCGTAGTCTCGGTGGAAGCGGCAGTACAGGTTCTTATTGCGGGGGTCTTCGGGTTCAACGGAGGAGGGCGCTAGAGGTATGGCTTGCCCTCGATCTCAAGCAAAATGTGAGATATTAGGGTGAGCAAGGGGGTGAACGGACCGTCCCTGGGGGCGAGAGCCCGATGGCGGTTGTTAGGTCGGCGGGAGGCTCGGGCCTCCTGGGACTCGCCTCAACAGGCTTGGGATGAATCTGCTTCTTGGCGGAGCTGTCGTTGGCCTCGCACCGAGAGGAATCGGCCTCGTCGGTGCGTATGTACTTTTGTGCCCAGCTCAGGAGTTCAGCGTAGGAGCTGGGCAGCTTCTTGTCGAGTGAGTATGCAAAACAGGAGGGGTGGAGCCCTCGTTTCAAGGCCAAGGTGGCCACTGAATCCTCGAGGTTGTAGACCTCGAGGGCAGCTTCTTTGAACCGAGCGACGTAGTCCCACAAGGACTCACCACCCTTCTGCTGGATAGAAAACAAACTATCCACCACTCTGGGTATCTTCCGACAGCCATCAAATGGGCCAAGAAGGCCCTCTCCAGCTGGCGGAAGGAGTTAATACTCCATGGCGGTAGGCGGGAGTACCAGGCTTGGGCAGCCTTCCTCAAGGTGGCAGGGAAAGCGATGCAGAGAAGAGAGTCGGTCGCTCCTTGGACCTGCATGAGGACCTTATAACTCTCCAGGTGGTCCAAGGGGTCAGTGGTCCCGTCGTACGGGTCCAGTTGAGGGAGACAGAATCGAGTCGAAATCGGCTCCTCCATGATCTGACGGGACAACGGTGGTCGGCTGTCATAGTCCACCTCCGGCGGGTTGGTGATCCGGTGGCTGAGCTCTTCCAGCCACTGATTGTACTCATCTAGCCGGCGCTCGGCCCGACGAGCTATCCTGCCATCGAAGGACCCTTCCCTTGACGACTCCGAGGACGGATAAGGGTGGCGGCGATGCTGACGGGGGTGCTCCATCTCCCTCCCATGCTGCTGCTTGGGAGAAGCACTAGCATGGCGGGAGGGTGACCGGGGCCTCTTAGAGGCTTCCCGGCGGTGAGGTCTTGGCAAAGTGCGGTGGTGGCGGGCTTCTCAGATGGGAGACCTCCCCCGAGAAGAGTGCTGACTGGGCTGGACCACCCCCGAGACCGACAAGGGTGGCTCTGGCTGCTACTGCAGGACTTGGACCGCAGCCACCAATTACTGAACTTGCATAGCGAGGGCGACGATTCGGTCGTCTTGATGCTGTTGTGGCAGTGGCGATGGTGGTTCAGCAACGCTGGCCTGGGGAGTGGGAAGACCGGCCGCCGGCAGGTCAGCTCCAAGGCGCTGCCCCCCAGCATGGCTGGTGGAGACCTCTTGGGCACGAGTCATCACCATTGGCTTGAGAACTCAGGGAAAGAGAGGGAGTTGTCGGCGACTGGTTTGAAGCTTTTCTTTATCTCTCTCCCCCCTTCCTGGCGCGCCAATTTGTTGACACCAAGTCACCTTCCTTCAATATCGGGAGACGGAGGACCTCCTCTCCAAAGAGCTCCTGCAAGAAAGTCCCCGGAGACCGAATGCTCTGGTGGGAACCCTCTGATGCTCAAGTCAGTCACTTGGGAACAGACAGAAAACTAGCATTTATACCTGTTTGAGGGTCCCTTTTCCTACTTCCAGAAGGTGGCGGATTCCAAGGTGTCCTTGTCTTGTAGTGGACGGTTGGCCAGGCTGACAGTAGCAGGTCGCAACTGACACTGGGCCTGTCAGAGGTGTCTTGCCCCGCCAGTTACCCGCCAGATGCAGCGCTATAGGTGGCAGGTGGGCCTAGTCGCGTCAGACGTGTGCCGCTATGGGACGTGGCCACGCGCTGTTGCAGAGAGTAGTGGGCCACATGACCGCCATAGGTAGTTGGTGGGCCACGTGGGTATGTTAGGGGGCTCAAGGTAGCGGGACATGAGGTCCGAGGCCGAGGAGATGCTAAGTCAAAGCCGAGGCCAAGGGGATGCCAGGCCCGGAGCCGAAGGGACCTCGCAGGCCGAAGGGACCTCGGAGGGCTAAGGCGGAAGCTCCGTCAGTCATCTTTACTGTTAACTCTAACGACGTTGGATCAGCCACATCAGACCCCGAACAAATCCCCCTTCCCCCCGAGGTATCTGGATAAAAAAAGGATCGGATCTTTATAATTCTTTAACTAGAAAGCTGTGATTCTTCCTAGATTTTGAGAAATTGAGTGCTAAAACTTTTGAAAATGGAAGTGATCGGCTTTTTTGAGCCGTTTCTTTTATTTTGGTATAATGTCTTCTATTTTATTTGGTTGGTGAACGCCTTTTGGAGCACCAGGTAGAAGAGGCTGGCGAGGATCCTGCGGATGCCTCTGTCATCCAAATCGAGTAAGAGCCATGGGAAGGTGCCCGTCTCTCCCATTTGGATGTAAGACTGCATTGCACCATGAAAACTTAATTAGTTTGATGGCTGCAGTTGGAGTGATGAAAAGAGTTTGATGGCTACAGTTTGATGGCTGCATTGCACCATGAGCCATTCAGTGTGGGCTTCTTTGGCATGCTTTTGCTTTTCGTTTTATTTTCACAAATAGAAAAAGAGAAATAAACTGGATTGAACATATATTTGATGAAACCCCTTGTATCTTTTTTAAGCTGACAGTAAAATCTTGCAACTTTTGCGAGCAAGGATTTTATGTTTTCAGGAAAAAAATGAAAAGAAAAAAGGTAAAGGAGTATCAACAAAATCAATCTTCATGTTTTATTTCACTAATTTGCAGAGAAAAAAATTAAAGCAAAAACCCAACCATACCAAACAGGTGGGCATTCTTTTTGATGTTACCTTTTTGTTAATTCTTTATTGTCTTTCACAAACGCTAATACCTGAACATAGATCATCTTCAACTCTTTCTGTGTATCTACTTCAAAAAAAAAAAAAAACACTTTCTGTATATCACTTTCTTTGTTTCTGTGATCTTACTGTATTCTTTCCAAAAGCTGAATGGAGAAAATAGGTCACGCAGATCTAACAATTTTACGGTCAAGACTTTGTAGTTATTATACTGAATTCTTCTTAAAAATATTGTGAATTTCACTTCTCTGCCTTTCTCTTTTATTTGAATTTTAGTCTTCATAGAAAACCAAAGTCTCCCTGAAAAATAAATGATCATTTTCTCTATGCAACACGAAAGTCTTATGATTCAATATTAGTTTTTACCTTTTTCTCATTCTAAATAATTTTTTTTTACTGAAAATATAGTTTTGGTCCTTGCAATTTTATTCAAAATTTATTTTTATGCTATAGTTTAGCCTTCATGTTTTTGGTTCTATAGATTATTTTGATTCTACAATTTAATCTTGTATTTCTAATATCTTATAATATGAAATTGATTAAAATGAATGAAATAGCTAACAAATATGGAAATGCTTGGTATCTGATTCATATTCGTATACAACAAATATGGATATACTTGATATCCAATTCTTATTCGTATCCGTATATAACAAATATGGATATGCTTGATATCCGATTCGTATCCGTATCCGTTTAGAATAATAAATATGGACATGAATTTAATATCTGTTTAGTATTCGTATCCGTTAAAAATATGGATACAAATATGATATACTATTATCCGATCCATTTTCAACCCTACTTTTAAAGCAAGTTAAAAATTAAATGAGACCGTCGAATGCTCATAAGCATCATTGAACACGGTCGGAGTCGATCTATATTAGATATGATCAAAATGATCATATGGCACCCAATAATGGTCATGCCCAATTGCAGTGCACTACCATATCGAGTTTGGTTAAACTTCAAGACCGATCAATGAACTTGAGTATCATTGAGCCCGATCTAAGTCGATTTGAACCCAATACAATTGAATCACCATAGTTGAGCAAAAGAAACCTAAAATAAGTAGACCATAATCTAACTGAATTTCTTTTGTGACTTAAGTATGAACTTAAGTCCAATACCAAAAGTAGAGGATAAATGATCCATGATGACCTGGCAAGTCAACTTAAGAGCGATACATGGCGAATGATTAGAAGATCACGTATAGTGATTAATATGATGGCAACAAGTATTCCAGAAGAAAGTTTCGATCAGGAGAGTCTTTCATTAATGACATCGCTTAATTTGCAATTTGAAATCATATTAGTCATACATCATTAAGTGGATCATATTCGAAGGACGCTTCTAAGCGTTTGTAAAAATATTTCTAAACTTAGGGTAGGTTAAGCTCAAGTTTTAATTCTAAGCCCAAGCTAAAATTTTAAGGCTTTAACCTAAAGAATTACATGAAAAATTATTGAATCGGTAATTATAATTAAAAAAAAGAATTATTGAATCGGCGAGTCGGCGACCCATTCATTAAGGTAGTGTTTGAAATAGGGGATAAGAAGGATATCCTCTTATTCCCAAAAGCCATAACTATAAGGGATAGCTGAAAATAAAGTTAACTAAAGGAATAATCATGGTTAACATAGGATATCCCCTCAATTTATTCCCTAGAAAATATAGGAATAGCTGGTTATCCCTCCCAATAAGAGTTAAAAAAAGTTATCCTATGGATTTATCCTTTTGCATTTGATACGATCTATGGGTTAGCCAAGGGATAGCCAGGGGACAAACTCTATCCCGTACACTTATCCATAACATTTTTTCTATCAAACACTACCTAAAGCATCACATCTAACTTCTTTTCTTTTCTTTTAATAATATTATTATCGTTATTTTTTTTCTTTTTTTATTGAGCTGGCGGAGCGGACGATCCTGATCAGGGGCGCGGCCCAGGTGATCAGGCCCGTCGGCAAGAAAATGGCAATTTTGGTGCTGAGGCAGTGCATGAGCATGAGCACCGTCCAGTGCGTGCTGGTCATGAACAAGGGGGTACGTGAGCCCTCAGATGGTCAAATTCGCCACGGCACTCAACAAGGAGTCCCTCGTCGAGGTCGAAGGGGTCGTCTCCATCCCTAAGGATCCCATCGAGGGCACCACCCAGCAGGTAGACCGTCTTCGTCCTTCATGCCATACGTTTTGTTTTAAAAAAATTATTAATTCTTAGCTCCCGAGTGGATGATTCGATGTTTGGGTACTTCAAATTGTAAGCGGAGCGATCCAGGTTTGAGAACAAGAGGGTTTTCTACTTCCATTGTTCTCCACTCACGGTAGAGGAGGAAGAATTAATGCCTATATTACTCTCACTTCTGTTCGTGAGAGAAATTCAGTACCCTAATCCTTAGTTTTTTTTTAAAACAAAGGAGAAAAAGGAAAATCAGATCTAGATTTTCACCCCCCCTTTATTAAGTCACGAGGAACATCAAAAGGGCCTAAATGATGTCTGTTCTCTCTCTCTCTTAATATTTTTGGTGACAGTTTGCTTGAGGTTAGGGTTTTTGACTCGTGAAGTTCCCTGAAGTGAAACAATAGGCTGCTGATCTCTTGATTTTTAGGCTGCTTGCTTATCAGTTTATGCATTGATGGCCGGAAAATATTCCCGTTCTTTTATGTGAATTTGTAGGCCTTGATGTTGAAATGGAGTGCATATTTTAGTCCAGTTCATTTGTCAGCTTAACCATTTGTTTTTGCAGGTTTGTGATGTTGTTGACCGTTTGTTTGTTTTCAATATTTGACTATTTGAATGAGAACTGCAAGAAGGAACTGGATGCAATTAACAGACAATATCCCTTTGAACCCTTGAAGGTAAAGGACACTACTTTTATATCCTTAAAAAAAAAAAAAAACTAAATTATTTAGTCTCACCTTCTGGATATTCTTTCTGCCAGTGTTGGTAGTATTACAGAAAACTTTTAAAAAAAAAAAAAATCTTCCTGGCTTTTTTTCCTTTAATCATGCTTAATCTGTATGCATTGTAGTACTTGCAGAATACCTTGCAGCTCCCTTTTCTGGAGGGCGTTAAAATGCTTAAGGTGCCTCCCCTTTGACAGCCTTTAATTATCATAGTTGATATACTTTCTAACTTATTTTGATAGCTTCTTTAAGTTTCTCCTGTGCCGATGGTTATCTTTATGTTTTTTCATTTATTCTTGTTATACACCTTCGTAGAATCTACATACTAAAACAAGAAATATGAGACTGATGATTTATGCTTGGATACCAGAACTAGATGTCAAATATATGTAGAATGAAGTAAGGCATAAGTTTGTCGAACAATTATCCTTCAGTAGTGGCTGCAGAGTTGGCTAAATGTTGAAGACGGTTGCTAAATAAATGAGGATTACTAATTTACAGTGAATGGCCCATTGTCTTTGAATTAAATGGATTGAATGGCAAATGTCCATTCCAAGTTCATGGGTGTGGAATCGTGATGATATGCAAGATTTCCTTTTTCTTAGTTGACTAATGATATTGTTAGGAAACTAGATGCTGGAAAATTTTTGTAAAATTCTTAACTACACAATTTGTCATATTCTGGAGTACTACATTTATTAGTCAGCAAAGAGGTGTAAAGATTAAGAAGTGCATGACTTAGGGAAAGAATTTATCAATTTTTAATGATTGAAATTACAAGCATGAGTCAGTTGAGGAAGGCTAAGTAGCTATGATTTTTGTAAAAGTTATGCTGCAAAAACAATTGACCTATAAACCTATTTTCTAATTCTTAGTTAACTGGTAGTATGACCTATGTTGTTGGCCATCTGACAATGAAAAATAAAATTGTGGTTGGAATGCTATATCTGGTTGCCATCAATGACAAGATCAGTTCAACTCATTTTAACAGGAAGCTGGAATAGAAGTTGACCCCTTTGGGGACTTAAATACAGAGGCTGAGAAGAAATTGGGTCGGCTTGTTCGTGAGAAGTGAGTTTATAATATGCCAATCACATTTGGTTATTTTCTTCTCATATGAGAATTGTTGGCTAAGTGCATCGTCTTCTTACTTGCCAACACAGGTATGACACCGATTTTTATATTCTTTATCGGTATCCTTCGGCTGTAAGACCATTCTACATCATGTCCTATTATGATGATCTGGCATATAGTAACTCATTTGATGTCTTCGTTCGAGGTGAAAATAAATTCTATTTGTTTGATTGCTGAAAATTCTATTGATGGTAGTTGTTTATAGTCCCAGTGCTTTTTACAGTGATAAACTAAAGAAAATTAATACCTGATAATATTGTAAGATCTAGTGGTGCCATTTACATATGATGAATTTCTTTATGAAGTCTTCTTTACATCTATGACTTACCCTCCTAAATTGTGGTTGTGTGATTACAAGTAATGCTGGAATTCTTTTTTTTTTTTTTTAAAGAAAAAACAACTAAAAAGAATCATGCAGCTCTTTCATGCTTTGATTTGTATTATGTGAATCCCAAGTTTCAATCAAATTGCACATGGACTTTGTTTGTCTGTCTCGAATGTACTATGCTACTAAATATCTAGTGTGTCGCAGAATTATCAGAATTGTATGGAGAGCATATAACTGATTGCCCATATGGCCCAGAGTGATCTGCACCATGGCTAATTATATACCTGTGCAATAGATAATTTAATTATGTTCTATGTTTCAGACCTTTTTGGGTTTTTTCTCTAGTTAAATTGCACATTTATATCACTAGATCCACATGTATTTTATGTTATAATCCAATGATTTTATTGTCTTATATTTTTGTTCCTCCCAAACTGCTACAATATTTTGAATTTCTTCACACACGTTTAAAGCCCATATACCACAAGCAAACATGACATGTCTTATTAGGGGCTTTCATGAACAAATTGGTGTAGATGGGTTAAGAAACATGTTTGAATGGTCAAAGCTGAGAATTAAGACTAGCCTAATAGCAAAAGATAAAATGAAGTTGCTATTGTACCTTCATAGTTTTGTGCATTGCTTATTGGTGTATGTCCAATATAGGTTACATGACATACGTGTGCAATGCTAGCCAAGTGCATGCTAGCTGTTTGCCTGCAAATCAGCAGTGTTTTAATTGTGTTTTTTTTTGCTGTTGATGTTGAAATCCCTTACCTTGGCAGTACCGATTCTATATTTGCATTTTTCCTCTCGTTTTTTTGACCTTTGTCTATCCACTCTCAGCTATAGAGCTAACAAATCTGTACTTCATTTAAGTCTGTATTTAAGAAAATTTTTTGATAATATTTCTTATATTTACGTTTTAGTTGTAACATTTTTGGCAAAGGACGGTCATATACCAAGAGTTAGGGCTGAGAAGTGGTCAGTCTCCTCCTTAGACAAGGCTTCTCTAATATATATATAAATTCTGATTTTAAGGTTTTATTAGGTGCTTAATTCCTGTTAATTTTATAGGTTTGTTGTTTGTTGCAGCCTGTATTTTTTGCTAATTATTGGTTTCTATATTTTGAGAATCATTTGTTCAAATGTAGTGCTTTTGGCGGGACTCAATGCCATTAAATGATATGTCATATTGTGAACCCCTATTCGTCCGACGGATCCTCACATGATGAGGATCCGCCATTGTTGACGGAGGAAGGGGGCGCCGCCCCCTTCCTCCGCCTTTGTTGACGGCTGCGGCAAGAGGGTGCCGCAGCCAGTCAAGGAAGGGGGGCGCCGATGCGCCCCTTCACATGGATACAGGGGAGGGGATAACCCTCCCCTCGCCGCTATTTAAGGAGGGGGGGAGCACCCCTCCTTCTCCACGAGCTCTCCCCCGGCGCCGGCCACAGGTAAGGGAGAATTACAGAGAGATTGAGAGAGAGAGACAAGAGAAAGGGAGAGAACCAAGCCGGTTCACGGCTTGGTTCGGGCCCGGCGAAGTGCCCGATGCCTCGCCGGGCCTGGGCGGCCAGAAGGCCTCACAAGCGGCGGGCGACCGTCCGGTGAGGATCCGGCCGGCCGTGGTGGCCGGTCGTGCCACCGGTGCGGTTCCAAGCCGCGGACGATCGAAAGAGAGAAGGAGAGAAATTGAGGAAGAAAGAGAGGGAGAGGGAGGCGGCCGCGGCGGCGGCCGGCTTGGGCCCGGTCGCCGGCAGCTGGACCGCCCAGGAATTGGCCAGCTGCGGCCCTGGCCGCTGGCATAGCTCCCTCCCCTGTTCGAGTGAAACAGGGGAGGCGGGAGGAGGGAGACGGCTCAGCGGCCGGGCCGTCCCCCTTTGGGCCCTATTGGGCCGGCTCGTGAGCTGTTTTGGGGCTGCATTTTGGGCCCGTATTGGGCGGGAATGAGAAATAAAAATATGCCCGATTCGGCGTTGATTCTAGTTTCTCGGGATATTTTTATTTCCCCATTCGGCTTATATATTGAGAGATATTCGAGCCCAAAGTTGGGCCCAGGATTAGACTGGGTAGACCTTAGGGGATGCTGCATTGTTCCAATTTTTGAGATTTAATTGTGAAAATTAATGCTGTAGGTAACCAGATGTCCACATAGCTGATTTACAGTTTGGAATTAGCGTACTGAGGTAAGTAAGCCATTTATTATAATTTTTATAATTTATTAGAATATGAAAATTATGGATATATTGCATTATTTAAAAAATAAGATAAAATGGAATTTTGTTATACAATTGGGTATCTGTTATAATTATATGTGATTACATATTTTGCAAAGTAATGGATTATAAATGTGCAAAAATTGAATGATGTGATTATTTTGGCTTTGCAAATATACTGGTATTATTGATGTATTTTATGCTATGAATGTACAAACCACTGTATATGTGATATGAGGAGCTTATGCTCATGATGATGCATGATGTGCTACATGCAAATATGATGATGATATGTGTCGCCGCGGTTCTCATATGATGTGAAACGATGTGAAATGCCAAGTGATACGGGACCCACCTCACAGGGGGAGATATGTGGAGGACACACATCTAGAGGATGTGATGTGATTGATATATTGCATAACGCACACACATCTAGAGGATGTGTTGTGATTGATTATGATATATGGCATAACGCTGGTACCAGGACCCTTCCTCTTAGGGGACATTAAAGAGTGATACACCAGATGGGTGTTGTAGGGCCGTGGGACACATAAGGAAATAATAATTATATGAATACAGTGGGTTTGTTTACATTGCATATTTCAGCATTTATTGTATAATTAAGCTTCCAAAATTATTTGAGCTGATGATATACATGTTTTGATAACATGATGAATGTATTTGAAATTGGAAGTTTTATACATGAAAATGTGGTTTGATAATATCTTGACGAAATGATTATATAATAGTAGGCTTACTTATTGAGTGTAAGCTCATATAAATCTTACAATTTTTCAGAGCCACAGGACTGAAGAATGGGATCTGGGGTAGTTGGAGCTTCATTCAGAGGAAACTAAGATCCAACATTTTGTTGTAACCCCAGTGACTTATGTATGATGGGCATGTAGCCTAAAACCTATGATTATGGTTAAGAACCATTTAAATTGGACGATATATAGTTATTACCCCTTCTTGTATTAAATGTTATATTTTGGACGCCTTGCATGCCAGGCATGCGGCGGGTTGCCACCCCTAGATCCAATATAGGGTCTGGGGCGTGACAGCTTGTGGTATCAGAGCCTAGGTTTGACCTTAGGGACAAACATAAGATGACACTAGGCAAAACAGTAGGATGACACTGGGAGGGTAACAACTCTAAGAAGATATAATTTTTTCTAATAAATATGTTTTGAAAACTTAAGGGTTTGTAAAGATATTGATTGGAACCAAACTTGGCAGGGAATAGTCATGCCTCGTCACACCAGAAGTATGCGACAAGTTGGAGGTTCCCAGGCTGGTGACTCTGGCCAGCAGGGAGGCCAGCAAACTTCTGGAGGTTCTGGTTCCATCAATGTGGCTGGTAATGGCCAGCAACAGCGCCAGACTGAGATACTTCAGGCCCTTGTGGAAATGGTGCAGGCTATGCAGCAGCAGATCCAACAAGTGGTGCCTGCTCAGCCCGGCCCTCCTACTCAGCAAAACCCGCGAGTCGAACCTGAACCACCAGTCCAGCCCGCTCCGCCGCAACCCTGGCAAGGAGGGGGTCGGAGCTTTGCTGAGTTTAAGAGCTTAGCCCCTGCTCCCTTCTCTGGATCCACCAACCCCGCTGATGCTGAGGGATGGATGAGGGAGATGGAGAAGGCCTTCATGGCCCATGGTAGCCAGGAGGAGGAGCGGATTAGATTTGCCACCTACCTCCTTCAAGGGGAGGCATATGATTGGTGGTTGCATATGGAGCAGCGATTGGGTGGACAGGCTGTTTCCTGGAGGGAGTTCAAGGAGACCTTTTTCAACAAATACTTTCCCAGTAGTGTGCAAAGACAGATGGAGTCTGAGTTTCTGGAGCTGGAACAGAAGAATCTCTCTGTGGCCCAGTACGAAGCCGAGTTCACTAGGCTAGCCCGGTTTGCTCCGAAATAGTGACCACTGAGAGAGCCAAGATCACCAGGTTCACTGAAGGACTGCGACCCAAACTGAGGCAAGCAGTCAATGCATTTGAACTCTCCACATATTGTGCTGTAGTGAGCAAAGCCCTGGTGATCGAAAGAGACATGAATAGGAACCAGAAGGAGTGGGAGCTAAAGAGGAAGAGGAAGGGGTCTCCTTCGGGCCAGTCTTCGGGGCAGGCTAAGAAGAAAGATACATATCAGCCCCCCACAGGACCGAAGGGTAAGGAGACCCGTTGCCCTCACTGCGGGAACTTCCACCCGGGCAGGCAGTGCCGTGGGCCGAGAGGTGCCTGCTTCATATGTGGGAAAGTGGATCACAAGATGGCCACTTGTCCCCTTCGGAGGGATCAGCTGTCTTCTCCAAATCTTGGGATGAACCAGCCGCAGCAGCCGAGGACCCAGGGAAGGGTCTTCACCCTCACCCAACAGGATGCTGCCGCTTCTAACTCCGTTGTGGCAGGTATACCTGTTACCTAAGTACCCCTTTAAGATTATTTTGTTCATATGCGATATAATGCATTGATCATGAAGGATAAATAGGATCGCTATATGACATCTAAGACAACTAAACTTTGTGATCAGGGACAATTAAAGTAGGCAACACTTATGCTCAGACTTTAGTAGATCCGGGTGCCACGCATTCGTTTATATCTGATGCTTATCTTGCCAATAATGCATCGTTGACACCCGTTCCCCTAGAACAAGAGTTGCTCATTGCATTCCCAAATGGAGATGTTATGAGGGTGGAGTCTGTATGCAGATCCTGCCAGATCAACGTGGGCGACAAGAGGCTGGAGGCTGATCTAATCGTCCTTCCACTAAAGTCCTTTGATGTTATCCTTGGGATGGACTGGTTGGCCTCCTATCATGCTTCGGTAGACTGTTTCAGGAAAATGGTGATCTTCAAAATCCCTAATCAGCCTGAATTCAGTTTTACTGGAAGCCAGGAACACCTGGCTCAGTGTTTGTATCAGCACTGCGGGCTGCCAAATACTTGATGAAGGTGGCCAAGGGTTTCTTGCTGTGGTCAAGGACCTTCAGCAGGAAGAGGTGAAGTTGGAGGATATTCCAGTGGCTATGGAGTTTCCTGACGTCTTCCCGGATGATTTGACCGAATTGCCTCCAGACCGGGAAGTGGAGTTCACCATTGATTTGGTCCCTGGCACTGGACCTATATCCAAGGCCCCTTATCGTATGGCCCCAGCTGAACTAAAAGAGTTGAAGAACCAATTGCAAGAGCTCCTAGACCGGGATTTATCAGACCGAGTGTCTCTCCTTGGGGTGCTCCAGTATTATTTGTCAAAAAGAAGGATGGGAGTCTTCGGCTCTGCATTGATTACCGAGAAATCAATAAGGTAACAGTGCGGAACAAGTATCCCTTGCCGAGGATCGATGATCTGTTCGATCAACTCCAAGGAGCTCGGGTATTCTCGAAGATTGACCTTCGGTCAGGATACCATCAACTCAAGGTCCAGGCTGGAGATGTGCCTAAGACAGCATTCAGGACTAGGTATGGCCACTACGAGTTCTTGGTGATGCCGTTTGGGTTAACTAATGCCCGGCAGCATTCATGGACTTGATGAACAGAATCTTTAAGCCATACTTAGACCAGTTTGTGGTGGTGTTCATTGATGACATCCTGGTGTATTCTAAAAGCCAGGAGGAGCATATGGACCACCTGAAGATTGTTCTGCAAACCCTTCGGAGAAAAAGCTTTATGCCAAGTTGCAGAAATGTGACTTCTGGTTGAGCCAAGTATCATTCTTGGGTCACGTAATATCTAAAAATGGCATAACTGTGGACCCAAAGAAGATTGAGGCGGTGTAAATTGGAGTCGACCTTCCAATGTATCTGAAGTCAGAAGCTTCGTGGGGCTGGCTGGATATTATCGCAGATTCGTGGAGGGCTTTTCTCGCATTGCTCTACCCCTGACTCGCTTGACCCAAAAGCAAGCGAAGTTTGACTGGACTGAGGAGTGTGAGAGAAGTTTCCAGGAGCTGAAACAACGCCTAGTGTCAGCCCCCGTCCTTACCCTTCCGTCAGGATCTGGAGGATTCACTCTATACACGGATGCTTCTCGGAAGGGATTGGGATGTGTTCTGATGCAAAATGAGAAGGTGATAGCTTATGCCTCCAGACAGCTAAAGCCATACGAGCAAAATTATCCTACTCATGACCTGGAGTTGGCTGCTGTGATTTTTGCCTTAAAGATCTGGCGGCATTATCTATATGGAGAAGCATGTGATGTGTACACAGACCACAAAAGTCTGAAGTACATCTTCACTCAGAAGGAGTTAAACTTGAGGCAAAGGAGGTGGATGGAGCTACTAAAAGATTATGACCTGAACCTGCACTATCATCCAGGGAAGGCCAATGTGGTAGCTGATGCCTTGAGTAGGAAGTCCTCCTCGGAGTTAGCTTCTATGATCACCTCTCAGCCTCACATCCAGAGGGATCTTGAGAAGCTGGAGGTTGGATTGCGAGTACAACGGTCCGATGGGCTTGTAGCAGCACTTGTACTCCAACCAACTCTGTTAGACAGGATCAAGTCCTCCCAGAAAGAAGACTTGGACCTGCAAAAGATTAAAGAAGCCGTGAAGTCAGGGGTTCAGAATGAATTTACTATAATGGAGGATGGATCCCTGAGATTTGATGGTAGGCTCTGTGTGCCAAATGTGGTGGAACTAAGAGCAGAGATTCTGAAGGAGGCCCACTATTCTCCTTACACGGTGCACCCAGGAGGTACCAAGATGTACAAAGACCTAAAGGAAAACTTTTGGTGGAAAGGAATGAAGAGCGAGATTGCTCAGTATGTAGCCAAATGTTTGGTATGTCAGCAAGTGAAGGCTGAGCATCAAAGGCCTGCGGGACCCCTTCAATCTCTGATGATTCCACAATGGAAATGGGAGAAGATCACTATGGACTTCGTGACTGGTCTGCCTAAGACCCCTCGGAACAATGATGCGGTATGGGTCATTGTAGACAGATTGACGAAGTCAGCCCATTTCCTGCCATTCAGAGTTGGGATCTCCAGTGAGAGATTGGCCAACATGTATATTGAGCAAATTGTGAAGCTTCATGGTATTCCCGTATCTATTGTATCAGATAGGGATACTAGGTTTGTGTCCCAATTCTGGAAGAGTCTTCATAGAGCTCTGGGGACCAAATTGAACTTCAGCACAGCCTTCCATCCCCAGACAGATGGGCAGTCTGAGAGAACCATACAGACCCTGGAGGACATGTTGCGAGCCTGTGTGATGGACTTGGGTGGTGCTTGGGACAACCACTTATCTTTAGTGGAATTTGCTTACAATAATAGCTACCAGGCCAGTATCCAGATGGCTCCATTTGAGGCCTTGTATGGTAGAAAATGCAGATCTCCCTTATGTTGGGATGATGTGGGGGAGAGAAAATTGTTGGGCCCTGAGCTGATTCGACAGACAGTAGAGAAGGTACAACTGATCAAGGGACGACTCCGCACAGCTCAGAGCCGACAGAAGAGCTATGCTGATGTGAGAAGAAGGGAGCTAGAATTTCAAATTGGAGATCATGTCTTCTTGAAGATATCACCAACCAAAAATGTGATGAGATTTGGGATTAGAGGTAAACTGAGTCCACGATACATTGGACCATTTGAGATTCTGAGCAAAGTAGGGGAGGTGGCTTATAGCTTGGCATTACCTCCGGCACTCTCTGGGGTACACAATGTATTTCATGTATCTATGTTGAGAAAGTACATTCCTGACCCCAGCCATGTGATACAGTTTGAGCCCATGCAGTTAAGGAAGGATCTAACGTATGAGGAGCATCCTGTGCGTATTGTGGACCGCAAGGATCAAGTTTTAAGACGGCGTAGCATTCCTTATGTCAAGGTTCAGTGGAGTAACCATTCTGAGAGGGAAGCTACTTGGGAGCTTGAGGAAGAAATTAAAGAAAAATATCCTCAATTGTTTGTAACATAGCATATGTAATGGAAAGAAGATTAATCATATGATCAAAGCTTTGGATTCTAAATGTTATTTGAAGTACACCAATTTCGAGGCCGAAATTTTTATAAGGAGGGAAGAATGTGAACCCCTGTTCCGGATCCTCACATGGTGAGGATCCGCCATTGTTGACGGAGGAAGGGGGGCGCCGCCCCTTCCTCCGCCATTGTTGACGGCTGCGGCAAGGGGTGCCGCAGCCAGTCAAGGAAGGGGGCGCCGACGCGCCCCCTTCACATGGGTACAGGGGAGGGATAACCCTCCCTTCGCCGCTATTAAGGAGGGGGGAGCACCCCTCCTTCTCCACGAGCTCTCCCGGGCCGGCCACAGGTAAGGGAGAATTACAGAGAGATTGAGAGAGAGACAGAGAGAAAGGGAGAGAACCAAGCCGGTTCACGGCTTGGTTCGGGCCCGGCGGAGTGCCCGATGCCTCGCCGGGCCTGGGCGTCGGCCAGGAGGCCTCACCGCGGCGGGCGACCGTCCGGTGAGGATCCGGCCGGCCGTGGTGGCCGGCCGTGCCACCGGCACGGTCCAAGCCGCGGACGATCGAAAGAGAGAAATTGAGGGAGAAAGAGAGGGAGAGGGAGGCGGCGCGGCGGCGGCCGGCTTGGCCCGGTCGCCGGGCCGGCCACCCAGGAATTGGCCGGCGGCGGCCCTGGCCGCCGGCATAGCTCCCCCCTGTTTGGGTGAAACAGGGGAGGCGGGGGAGGGAGACGGTGGGCCGGGCCGTCCCCCGTTGGGCCCTATTGGGCCGGCTCGTGAGCTGTTTTGGGGCTGCATTTTGGGCCCGTATTGGGCCGAAATGGAGAAATAAAAATATGCCCGATTCGGCGTTGATTCTAGTTTCTCGGGATATTTTTATTTCCCCATTCGGGCTTATATATTGAGAGATATTCGAGCCCAAAGTTGGGCCCAGGATTAGACTGGGTAGACCTTAGGGGATGCTGCATTGTTCCAATTTTTGAGATTTAATTATGGAAATTAATGCTGTAGGTAACCAGATGTCCACATAGCTGATTTACAGTTTGGAATTAGCGTACTGAGGTAAGTAAGCCATTTATTATAATTTTCATAATTTATTAGAATATGAAAATTATGGATATATTGCATTATTTGGAAAAATAAGATAAAATGGAATTTTGTTATACAATTGGGTATCTGTTATAATTATATGTGATTACTAATATTTTGCAAAGTAATGATTATAAATGTGCAAAAATTGAATGATGTGATTATTTTGGCTTTGCAAATATACTGGTATTATTGATGTATTTTATGCTATGAATGTACAAACCACTGTATATGTGATATGAGGAGCTTATGCTCATGATGATGCATGATGTGCTACATGCAAATATGATGATGATATGTGTCGCCGCGGTTCTCATATGATGTGAAACGATGTGAAATGCCAAGTGATACGGGACCCACCTCACAGGGAGATATGTGGAGGACACACATCTAGAGGATGTGATGTGATTGATATATTGCATAACACACACATCTAGAGGATGTGTTGTGATTGATTATGATATATGGCATAACGCTGGTACCAGGACCCTTCCTCTTAGGGGACATTAAAGAGTGATACACCAGATGGGTGTTGTAGGGCCGTGGGACACATAAGGAAATAATAATTATATGAATACAGTGGGTTTGTTTACATTGCATATTTCAGCATTTATTGTATAATTAAGCTTCCAAAATTATTTGAGCTGATGATATACATGTTTTGATAACATGATGAATGTATTTGAAATTGGAAGTTTTATACATGAAAATGTGGTTTGATAATATCTTGACGAAATGATTATATAATAGTAGGCTTACTTATTGAGTGTAAGCTCATATAAATCTTACAATATTTTTCAGAGCCACAGAACTGAAGAATGGGATCTGGGGTAGTTGGAGCTTCATTCAGAGGAAACTAAGATCCAACATTTTGTTGTAACCCCAGTGACTTATGTATGATGGGCATGTAGCCTAAAACCTATGATTATGGTTAAGAACCATTTAAATTGGACGATATATTGTTAATACCCCTTCTTGTATTAAATGTTATATTTTGGACGCCTTGCATGCCAGGCATGCGGCGGGTTGCCACCCCTAGATCCAATATAGGGTCTGGGGCGTGACACATATTTAGGTGGCTTCCTAAAGCTCTTTGCCTCTTTTTCAAAATTCAAATTCAGCCGTGCATGATTTTGAGAAAAATCTGGGGCAATAACAATACTCATAAAATGTTTGACATCATTAATATTGTGGTTTTTTTCCTAGAATGGACTACAATACCATATACTCCTTAGTTTCTTACACCGTAGTATCTTAGAATTTGGTTTTAAAAGAAGGACCAGTATTGTGAATCTTGTGCCAGGTATTGTAGATGTCTGTCCATGTCTGAGCCTTATTACTTTAGTTTAATTTCAAGTTGCGTAGGATGGTCTAGAACTTGGAGCCTTATAGAAAGTTGATTTCAACAATATTGTAAAATATGCTAGAAATTTCCAATATTCTACTGTGCTCTAATTTGTTTTGAATTTCTTCTAGGTGAGAAGATAAGTTCCGGCGCTCAGAGAGTACACCTACTTGAATTATTGACTAAACGTGCAAAGGCATGCAAAATTGATGATGAGACTATATCAACATACATTGACTCTTTCAGGTATGAATTCATATTTTCTTTTTTAAAAAAATGTGATGATTATTGTGCCTTTTCTTCTCTTTTTGTGTTTTTCTCTCCTCTTTTTGTGTTTTTCTATTGAAAGCCGGCAATGTTTTTTTATAAGGATATATGCATTAATATGAAAGACTTAAACCCTACATTCTCTGTGTTGCTCAAGTTTCATAGGCATGGTTTGGTGGCAAAAATTTCATAATTCCTAGCCCATGTAAACCTGGACAAAAATTGGATAGAAATGGGTAAAAAATATTCTTGTTGTTAGAAATCTTTATTGATGATTAGCTTCTAGAATTGTTTAGTTTCTCACCTTCATAATATAAGATATAAGAGAACAGGCTGGCTGTCACCTTTGCCCTCTTTTGACAAATTTTTGCTTGCCTAAGCACTTGGTGGATTGTTCAAATAGATTCCGTACATGCTCTTAATTGATAACTACATGCTGTACTTGATTTAGAAATGCATTCTAGGTTTATCATGTGAATAATGGATTTTACTTCAAATTAATCTGGTTCACTTTGTTGCAGGTACGGTGTACTTCACATGGTGGGTTTGGTGTGGGCCTGGAGCGAGTGGTTATGCTTTTCTGTGCTCTCAATAACATAGGCAAAAAACATCACTCTTCCCTCGTGATCCCCAGAGGCTAGTTCCATGACGAAGTCTTCTCCTTCAATAACTCCACTTTAAACATGCTCCTACTGGTTATTTATGAGATGTTACAGATATTAGTTTATGAATTTTTATAATAATTCAGGAAGCCCTATATCAAGGTTGAAATAGTTAAGTTAGAGTTGAGGACGGCAAAAACACAGTTGTGGATTGCAAAAAATGGTTCTCTGAACTGTATTTGTGCTCCCTGCTCTTTAGGTTTGTATTTTCATATTTTCTGTCGGCACACTCCATCTTGGATTTTTGGAGTGATCTCATTAGCAGTGCATCTGCTGTTTGTCTCTGTTGTTGCTGGTCGGCTGTGCATATCTTACCATCATGGCTCTGCTTTGTGTTTGCAGTGGAGATCCTTTTGGCAATGATATTCATTGTTTTTTCAGTCAACTCATCTCTTATCGTTGTTTTAACTATATATATATATGGTTTAGAGGTAATTGACATGAAATCACTCGTATCCATTTCCAATTAGGTTTCGAGGAACCGTTTGATATCTTCTCAGTCTCATTGATATAACTTTGGTGCCTTAGCATTAGTTTCAGTCCACATCTCAAGGCATGAGTCAAGCGCTCATATTTACATCCAATGTTTCAAAACCCGGACTTTCCAAACGCTATTATGAGGATTACTGTACAAACTTATTTATGTTTTTCTTTCCGAATTATAATGCCAAGACCTGCCGCAGATAAGAGTCTTGGGGGCTGCACATCCTAGGAAGGGAATATTTGCAGATATCCGCAGCATATTAACAAACACCTGGTGCACCAAGAGTAGACCGCTATAATAGAAAAACAATGCCCAAGTCCCAAGGTTAATTAATTGTTCAGCAACGAAAGAAAAAAAAAAAACAGCCGATCTAACCACAGAGAGATCAGAGGAAGGGACGACAAAATTCAGCCCCAATATTTTTTTCGAGGAGAGTGTTGCTGCCAAATAACTTCACGAGTTGGCAGGGCCGCCTTCTTTTGCCGAAAATCTAGCGGGGACTCTTTGACGGTCTAGTTAGTGGTCTGGTGAACAGCAATGAGTAGGAAAGATTGATTCAATTATCGAGAAGATTCTCCTCTCGTTGAGAGTGGGGGGTCTTTTATACCTGTTTGAAGGTCCCTCTTACCCTCAGTGGATGACCGTTGAATCACATTGTCCATCAGAAACGGCGCCACGGGTAGTGGGTGGGCGCATTGCTGCTGGAACGGTAATCGCCCGTAGTCTTAGAAAGAGTGGGTTAGTGGGCCATGTGGCAGTCCTAGGCACTTGTTAGGTCGTTGGGAATCATGTTCGAGGTTGGTCCGTGGCCAAAGCTAGAGGCTGAAAGCATGCCGAGACCGAGGCCGAGGTGAGGTTCCAGGCCGAGGTTGGAACTAGAGGGGGATTCGAGGCCGAGGCTAAGCTCGAGGCCAAGGTTGAAATTGGGATGAAGTCCGAGGCCGAGGCTGGGGCTGCGGTGAAGTCCGAGGCCGAGGCTGGGACTGAGGTGAAATTCGAGGCCGAAGCCAGCTGCCAAATTATCCAAGGCCGAAGCCAGCTGCCAAATTATTACTCAGCTCCGAGAACCGTGCAGACTGTTAATCCACCGCATGGGGCATGATCAACCACATCAGATGCCCCCTTCGCCCCTGAGATGGGTGGGCGTACAATTACCAGCGAAAGAAGCATTATATCACCTGATGGCTGATCTTTGTACGCTAACGGCCGCTAAGAGGGCACGTGTCCCCAAAGGCCATGCTTCTTTGATGAAGCATCGGGTGCTGCAGCGCCACCGCTTTGTCCATTCTGACTATTGAGATCAAGGGGGATTCTCCTCGGGTACGGAACTGCGAAAAGATGGGTATCATCATTGCGTGAGGTCATCGCTGTCCCATCATTGGTGGTGCCCCTCGCATTCTGCGCATCGGGTGGTTGCCAAAACAATCTCCAGTGGCGGGGGAGCACATGGCCAAATTGAACCAAGTGGGATGATTTGAAACGATGAGGCTATAAAAAGGGGGGGGGGGGGGTCGTCCCTGACCTTGGTCTTTCGCTTCTACTGCGTTTGCTCCTTCCTCTCAATCTGACCCTCGTTCGAGCACCCGTTCATCTTCTTCTGCTTTTTCTTCCCGAGCCTTTCGTCCCAGCTTTCAGCTTTCCGACCTTTCTTCCAGGTCAGTTCACCTTCCTTGCTTTCATGAATTCTTTCCTTTCTGGTTCCATTTTCGATTTCAGGGGCTATTCCCCCGACCCTTCGCAACCTTCCCCATCTCCAGCATCGAGCTGGTCCTCTTCTTCCGTCGATAGGGTTCCGTTAGAGCACCGGCGAGCCACCGGACGGTCTCCAGCCAGGAGTCGCCCGACCATCGTGGGCCCATCCTCCACTGTAAGGGAGTCCCCTGAGTGGACTACCTCCATCATGACGCCCAAGAGATAGCTAACCTTAGGGCCAAGTATAGCCTCCCCACCAGCATCAACCTATTCCACCCTGCTCCTGAAGATAGTGTGACTTCCTCCTATCCCGGTAGAGTCGCCCTATACGAAACTTTCTTTAAGGCTGGCCTTCGTCTACCCCTTCATCCTTTCATCCTTAACCTTTTGGATAGATACTCATTGGCACCATCACAGTTAGTTTCGAATTCCATTTGGACTATCATCGGTTTCCTGGTGCTATGTCACCTCCATGGGATAAAAGCTAGGATCTCCCTTTTTTGATGCTTCTATACCCTTCGTAAACAATCGGGTGGTGGTCCTTCGCCCCAGACCGACCAGAACCCTTAGACTATACCTTCCTACATCCATTAAGGGGTGAAAAGATAGGTTTTTCTTCGCTCATGTTGAGGGGGTGAGGACAGTTTGGGGGACACCAAATACCAAGCCGAAAGAGGATTCATCGATACTCCCAAGGGACCAAGAGGCGTTCGGGCAGCTGATAACTGCCGACGTTCCCTGATGCAACCAACTCTTGGCCGAGGAGAACCTTTAGCTAGCGGGCCTCATCCCGAGTAGCGGTGAGCAGTCAGACTTCCTTTCACCCAGCTTTTCTTATCTTCTTCTTTTTCCTTCTTTTTTTTTCCAAGTCTTTTCTGACTTGTGTAGATATGCTACCGCCAGTTGAGGCCGTAAGAAAGGCGGCGGCCAGGAAGAGAGTGGCCCAGGCAGATGGGGCCCATGCCGAGAAAAAGGCCAAAGCCAAGGAGGCCCAGAAGAAAGAGGCTGAGGCTGAAAGGGCCAAAGAAAGGGTCGAAGAGGCCGAAGCGTCAAGGAAGAGGCCACGGTCCCCATCGCCGACTCCATCCCGGTCCCCGAATCCTATGGTGTGCAGGCCTCGAGTGGACCAGGAGGCACCCATCGACCTTACTACCGACATGCCCCTGGAGGGGCCAAGGGCTGAAGTTTCACCGTCGCCACAATCGATCGCGTCCGATGCGGGGTTGACTGAACCGATCGCAGGGTCGGCCCAAGAGGCTGCCCCCCCAATGGTAGAGCTGATGGCCGAGGAGCCTCCGAGGGCGACGGTGTTGTCGGAAGAGGTGCCGTCGGGCCTTGACCCGGCCCTAGTAGCTTCGACGCCCACCAGGACTGCGGAGGAAGATGAAGCTGAGGTCACTTCCTTTCGATCCATCCTTGAGCACCACGGTCGTTGGGCCGAGCGGATGATGGCTCAGGTTTGCATTCCTGAGCTTCAGAGGGACCTTCAGAACCAAAGGACCTCCGTCTTCTTCCATGAAGCCTTCGTGGATCATCTTTGGGTAAGTATTTTTCCATTTATCAAGTCTCTTAACTGAGTTTTCCTTATCACTCATTCCTGTGTAATTTGTTTATGCAGGCAGTAAACTCCTTGGTCGTTGTCAAGAGTGTCCTATCCTAGGCCGAGGCCACTCTCGGCCATTCGCATGAAGAAGTTGGCCGAGCTTAGGCTAGGGCAGAGGAGGCCGAGAAGGCACTAGAAGCGGCCCGGGCTGAGAGGGCCGAGGAGCAGGCCCAGGTTGAAAGGTCTGAGAAAGCCTTGGAGGCAGCCCGAGCTGAGAGTCTGGCCCGGGCAGAAAGGGCAGCAGAGGCGCTCGAGGAGGCCCAACGTCGGGTGGCCCTTGAGCTCAGTAACACTCGGGCAGCCGAAGAAGGACAAAAGAAGGCGAAGTTTGAGCTATTTTCATGTATGAACCGACTGCACTCCGCCAATATTGAAATAAAAGTGGCCAAGGAGAGGACGGAAAATGCCGAGGAGATCGCTCGCCGCTCCGATGCTCAAGTTGCTGAGATGAGGGCGGCTGTGACGGCTGCTGAAGAGAAGGTCATTGCGGTGAAAAAGGCCACCGAGGCTGTATAGACCTTCCGGCAGTCCGCTGGCTACGACGAGGAGCTGGCCGAGGCCACTGCCTTTGCTTACAACCTGGGCTTTCGGGATTGTAAAGTCAAAGTGGGAAGAGTCTATAGTCTTGAAGGGCTCGATGATCTGGAACCAGATGAAGCAATGGAGGAAACACCAGCGGCACACCCTTCCTTCGACAATGAACTAGCATCGGCTGGGCCATGAATATCTTCTCTTTTTGCTTTTTAATTTTTCCTTGTACCAAAGTTCGACTAGAGTCGGCAATTTTATAAACTTGTTAACTAAGTATTCACCTCTAAAGTCAAGATTTGCTGCGCTTCACTATTTGCTTCCGTAGTAGCTAAAACGAGCTCATCCCAGAGCATAGGCTGAGACCAAGAACGTAGGCCCGGGTTAGGAGTCGAAACCAAAGTTGAGGCTGAGATAGAAGTAGTGGCCAGAGTAGACCTAGGTTGTAGTCGAGACAATCGAAGTCGAGACTGAAGTCGAGATTCGGAGCAGACATCAAGACCGAAGTCGAGACAGAAGAAGTCGAGACTGAAGTCGACTTGGAAATTGAATTTGGATACCGACTAGAATTTGAAGCACTGATCGAACTGAGTGCCGACACAGCCGGGCTTGAGTATCGACATGGAGTCGGACTTAGTGCCGACATAGTCGAGCTTGAGTGCCGACGCGGGGTCGGGCTTGAGTGCCGATACGGAGTCAGACTTAGTGCCGACATAGTCGGGCTTGAGTGCCGATGCGGGTCGGGCTTGAGTGCCGACACGGAGTTGGGCTTGAGTGCCGACGTGGAGTTGGGCTTGAGTGCCGACAGAGTCGGGCTTGAGTGCCGATGCGGGGTCGAGCTTGAGTGCCGACAGAGTCGGGTTTGAGTACTGACGTGGAGTCGGGCTTGAGTACTGACAGAGTCAGGTTTGAGTGCCGACGCGGAGTCGAGCTTGAGTGACGATAGAGTCGGGCTTGAGCTGAAAAAGCAAGATTGCTTGAGGACACTCTTGTTAGTGAATAAGTAAATGTTATTTTAATGGACATGAATGCTCAAGTCTATGATGTCAGTATACATTACTGATAATACCAACGGAGATTGTCCGCATTCCAAGTGCGAGGGAGTGGCTTCCCGTCTAGCCCTTTGATCCGGTATGCTCTGCGATGAAGTGCGTCCATGACCCGATAAGGTCCTTCCCAATTGGGTGACAGCTTTCCTTCTTTCGTGGGTTTGGATACCTCAGTTCGTCTTAGGATCAGGTCTTCGGGGAGGAATGTTCTCGGGCGAACTTGAGTGTCGTAGTACTTTGCGGTTCTTTGGCGGTAGGCAGCCATTTTGAGTCGTGCTTGATTGCGGGCCTCCTCAACAATGTCAAGGTTGGCTCGCAACTGGCTGGGATTGTCTCCCTCATCGTACGATCGTACCCGGGGGCTAGGAATGCCTATCTCCACTAGAATGACGGCCTCTAATCCGAACACAAGGCTGAAGGGAGTTTCTCCTATGAGGGTTCATGGTGTCGTATGATACGCCCACAGCACATTCGAAGCTCCTCCACCCAACTTTCTTTAAAATCATCCATGCGTGTCCTAAGCCCTTGAAGGATGGTCCGATTTGTTACCTCGGCCGCTCCATTTGATTGCGGATGACCGACATAGGTGAACCTCTGGCATATACCCAGTTCGATACAAAGCTCTCTGAAGGAAGTATTATTGAACTGTCGACCATTATCGATAATAAGGGTATGGGGTAGCCCAAATCGATAAATAACATACTTGCAAAAGAAAGTCCTCACCTTGGCTTCGGTGATTTTGGCGAGTGCTTCGGCCTCTACTCACTTGGTGAAATGGTCGATGGCAACGAGCAGAAACTTTTGCTAACCAGAGGCTGGAGGGAATGGTCCTAAAATGTCCATCCCCCATTGGGCGAAGGGCCATGGAGCCGACAGGGGGCTCAATTGAGAGGTTGGCAGCGCTCCAAACTGCAGGAAGAAGCGCTCCGATCTAGATTTTCCTCGTCGGGTCCTCCCCTAGTGGGAAGGTCAGTAGGCACTCGGCCGACTCCCCCCTCCTCTCCAAGTCTCGAGGGTCGAGTAGCTCGGGTGTCGGTGGAGCAGTCGCCTCGTGAGGGCTAGGAGTAGTATGGTAGCAGAGAGGTACCAGGTTCTGCTCTCCCACATCTCCCCGACTCCCTTGTTGGTAGGGAACCGTACAAGAAGCCTCTTTGTAGAGATAATGGCATCTAGGAGGTTGAGACCGGGTCTTCCAAAATAGCATTATAAGCTAAGGGAACTTGGACAACCAAGAACTTTATGAAGACTGTGCTCTGGCACGATTCTATCCCGGCCGTAACTGGAAGGGTGATATCTCCTTCTACCCTTACGGAATCTTTGGTGAAACCCATTAAGGGAGTGGTCACTGGGCGAAAATGATCAGGAGATAGAGTCATTTAAACAAATGCCTCGTACGAAAGAACGTCAACCGAACTTCCACTATCAACGAGAATTCGTTTTACAGGATGTTTAGCTATTGTCATTGACACGATGACGCTATCATCATTAGGGTTGTCTACACCTTCTAAGTCCCTTCTAAAAAAGGAAATTATAGAATCTACTCCCTCCTCGCACTACCTTTTAGAGATACTGCCTGCCCCCTAGGAGATCATGATCACCGTCTTCTCTATCGGAGCGTTGTCCATGCCGATCTGGGGTGCAAAAGGTGCCGATGGGCTCGGAGCAGTAGGATTCCCTCTTTGGACAAACTTTTCCAGATGGCCCTGCTAGACGAGTTCCTCGATGGCTTTCTTCAGCAGGCGGCAGTCCTCTGTATCGTGGCCATAGTCATGGTGATAGCAGCAGTAGAGATCTTTATTGCGAAGGACTCCTGGCCTCATGGGAAGCGGATGCCGAAGATAGGGTTCTCCCTCAATCTCTAATAAGATATGAGATACTGGGGTGAGAAGGGGGGTGAAGTGTTCCTTGGGAGCCAGGGCCCGAGGTCGATTGTCCGAGCGACAAGGCGGCTCAGACTTCTTGGTCGCGTCCCAGCAGGCTCCAGATGCACTAGCTTCTTACTGAACCCCTTGTTGACCTCCCTTCTGGAAAAGTCTGCTTCATCAGCGCGAATATACTTCTGCGCTCGACTCAGCAGTTCAGCATAAGAGCCGGAAGGTTTCTTGTTCAGAGAATAGGCGAAGCAAGAGGGATGGAGTCCTCGCTTCAGGGCCAGGGTGGCCACCGATTCCTCAAGATTATAGACTTCGAGCGTAGCCTCCTTAAACCGAGCTATGAAGTCCTTCAAAGTTTTGCCGCTCCTCTGCTGGATGGCAAATATGATGCAGGACCGATTCACATGAATGTAATTTTTTTTAATGTTTAATGATTACAGTTGATTATTCTCTCAAAGTAATAGCCTAAGAGGGATTCATAAAAATTCACAGTAAATCCGCACGTGAAACAGTTCCTAAAAAAATAAAGAAGAAGGACCGTCGAGACTAAGAAGCCCCGGTAGGGCTTGCTCTCCTACAATAAAGTTACTAGTAGATTAGAGGGATGTACCTGGCAAGAGGAGGAAGATCAAAGTGTTGAAGGAGTTGCTCTGCCTGGTGGATGCGCCCTAGATGACCAAGCCTTGAACCCATGAATCTGTGGCTAAGTATCCGCTAACCTAGATGACGATCACCTTGAATCCTGGATTCGTTGCTACTGAGGGTCTGTAAGATCACCATACAAGTGTTAAAGAATAATAGAGAAAATTTAGAATAAAAAAAAAGAGACAAGGAAGGAGTAGAGAAAAGGGAAGGGCGGCCAAGGGTTATTGGGCGTCCACTATTGGAAGACAAAGGTGGCAGCTAGGGTTTCTCCTGGAGACTTGGGATGTTGGCACATGCAGGAGGAGGAAAACAAGAGCACCAGAGAACCAATTAACAAAAATTACAATAACTCAAAACTTGGATTGATTGATTAATAATAAAAGATACATCATTCATACAAGAGGGTCTCTTTTATAGAGCAAGAGACTTGGGGCCCAAGAAAATACAGATATGGAAAAAAGGCGCCCTAATCAAATTTGGCTTGAAATCTGCAGTGTCCAGAGGAGGAAGGTGATCTTCTAGATGCAATCTGTAGTAGCTGGATTTGGCATGAAATTTGTGGCGTCTAGATGAGGTAGGTGATCTTCTAGATATGATTGAGATGCAATCAGCGGCAGCTTAATTTGGCATAAAATCTGCAGCGTTCAGATGAGAAAGGTGATCTTCTAGATGCAATCAGCGGCAGCTGGATTCAGCATGAAATCTGTGGCATCCAGATGAGAAAAATGATCATCCAGATCGGAAAGTTTGCTTGCTCTGCTAGGTGGCATGTGGGCTGCTTGAAGTAGGTATGGTACCAACTTGAATTTAGCAATTGTTCTGTCTGACTGTGATGGCCTTGTCTTCTGCTTCAATACTGATGTCTCCTCTTGTAAGCTGATGAACTTACTACAGGACTCACATTAAAATAAACTGAATTGGATAGGACTCAATTTAGAATAAAATGAACTGGACGAGACTCAAAATAAACTAAACTTTATTTTTCAACTCAAGATTTGAATCATAACTAATCAGATATCTACAAAGGGTTAAGAATCCTCTGCTTAATCCTGGTGCCCACACCAAAATAAGCTATCAGCCACCCAGAGGATCTTCCGGCACACATCAAAGTGGGCCAAGAAGGATCGCTCCAGCTACCTGAAGGAGTTGATACTACGTGGTGGCAAGCGGGAATACCACGCACATGTAGCCTTCCAAGTGTAGTTGGGAAGGCGACGTAGAGGAGAGAATCTGTTGCCCCATGGACCTGCATGAGGACTTTGTAACTTTTCAGGTGATCCAGGGGGTCTGTGGTGCTGTCATATGGGTCCAACTGGGGTAGACAGAACCAAAATGGGACCGGTTCCTCCATAATGCGATGAGATAGTGGCGGGCGGTGGTCGTATTCCGTCCCATAAGGGTTGATAATTCTGTACCTAAGCTCCTCCAAACGCCGATGATACTCGTCCAACCGTCGCTTGGTCCGACGAGCAATCCGTTTGTCGACAGGATCTCCCCTTGAAGATTCAGAAGACGAGTGGGGAGAAGGTTGCCGATGGAGATGATGCACCTGCTTAGGTTCCTTCCCACTACGCCGCTTGGGGAGGTTGTCAGAGCTATGGGAAGGAGACTGTGGCCATTTGGAGGTCTCCGACGATGAGATTTCAGAGATGCACGATGAAAGGTCTCCGGAGGAGTCCTGCCATGATGAGACTGGCTGGCTTCGTGACCCTCCGCGTGGGGCGGAGGGAGCTGAGGTGGCAATGGCGTAGTGGTGGAGCATTGTTCCTGCAGCCCCTGAACCACCGCCATCAGATCTTGAACTTGCTGGGTCAGTGCAGCGAGCCGATCAGCTTGGTTGAACTATGGCTGTATAGGGGGCGGAGCAGGGAGGTCGGTCTCTGGCTGCTCAGCCTGCGGGTGGTGCCCCCCAGCCTAACTGGTAGAGGCCTCCTGCGCACGTGTGATCACCATCTTCTTCCTTGCAGGGGTTGAAGGGTTGGAATAAATGTATGTGCTGCAGTCTGCCTCCTTCTCGGCGCGCCAATCTGTTGCTGCCAAATCACTTTCAGAGAATGCCGGAGGAGAAGAGCTTTAGGGGTTGTTGGCCCAGATGACAACACAAGAGGGGGGGGGGGGGGGTGAATTGGGTTCTTTAAAAAATTAGCCTTTTTAAATAGTTTGCTTAGATTGAATGAAGGCAATGCAAAAATAAAAGTGCAATGAATAAGATAGAGATAGAGAAAAGGAACACGGCAAACAAGATTTTATAGTGGTTCGGTGTATCCAACACCTACGTCCACTCCCAAGATTCACTTGGGTCCACACTATAATCTTCCTTGATTACAGCAGAGTTGTTTTACAAGCTCACAACTCAAACTTGTTGTTTTCCCGGGATCACAACGAACCCAGCTGGTTTTCAAGGGCTCACCAGCACAAAAACCCTAACACAAGCTTACCAAGCTTGTACCGAGGTAAGACTACCTCCACTAGTTCAATCCCCCAGATTGAACTAGACACAAACAAAGAATATTGTTTTTCAAATACAAAGCTCCTCAATGAGCAGATAATCAAATAGAATAACAAGGTTTAGAAAAGCCTGATTTGTAGTTGGTTGGCTTTTGAGCTTTTCTTCTTTTCTTCTTTTCTTCTTCTCCTTGCTGGATTGAATCAAGCCTCAGCTCCGATTCTTCACAGTTGAAGCAGTTGAGAAGTTGAAAAGCAAGAAACTGATCCTCTTTCTCCAAGTTGGGAAATCCACCAAAACTTTGATTTGAATGCCTTGGATTCCTCTTGAGCTTTTTGGAGTGGAGTGGATTTGAGCTAGAAGGTTTTCCTCTTGAGATTCAGGCTCTCTCTTTTCGGATTTTTGAATTGGGATTTCTCTATTTCCGATTTTCTTTTTTTTTCTTTTCTTTTTTTCTTCTTTTTTTGAATGATAGTCTTCCCTTTTTATAGATTTCTTTCAAGCCATTTTTGGAAGAAAACTATCCGTTGGAGTGTACCTTGTAACAAAATATATCCGTTAGAAATAAGGTAAAATAGAAATATTACCGTTAGAGCTGATCTGGCAATTTGATTTTTCGTTCCAGGTGGGTTGGAGTCGACTCTAACTTTTCTGGAGTCGGCTCTAACTCGAACACTTTAACGTTATTTCTGGAGTCGTCTCTGACTTTTCTGGGGTCGACAAGAAACTTTTCTGGAGTCGACTCTAACTTACCCGGAGTCGACTCTAGGTCGGGGCCAGAAAAATCAACGTTCTGTTTCTGAGAGTCGGCTCTAACAGTCTCGGAGTCGACTCTAACTTCCGTGCCAGATCCGGAGTCGGCTCTGTGATTCTCGGAGTCGACTCTAATGTCTGCAATCTTACCTAGACATTAGATTCGATCCAGAACGATGTAACTCCTGATTTTGATCATTCAATAGACTTATAATCTGAAATAAATCAAAATCATTAGAGCCTCCAATAGTTATACTCAAATAGTTTTGTTAATCATCAAAATCATCAATTGGGTCAACAATCTCCCCCTTTTTGATGATAACAAAAACTTTGAGTATATGCATTCAAAAATTCATTCGAACTAAAGATTATAGTCATTTTAAACTTAAAACATTTTTAATGAAGGATTTGATGCCAATATTCAAAGTAACTTTAAAATTGTGCATGAGTTCAATATAATCCATCAATTATGAACATTTAAATTAAATGTACAGAAAATTGCAATTGAGCTTTTGTTAAGCTCCCCCTGCATTGAATAGCTCCCCCTATATAAAAATCGAATTTTAACTGATTAAAATTTCAAGTCTCTTTCTTTTGCATAAACAATCATTTCTTTTCTTTCTTTCTTTTTGATATTCAACCATCTCTCCCCCTTTTTTGTTATCAGCAATAAGGAGAGTATTAGATAAAGAAAGTTATTAAATTATCAAAACATAGGGATTCAAGCAGTCAATATAAAAGTGAAATTGCATTTCATAAGTAAGAAACATTACATTAGTTGATTCATGTACATTCCAAATGAAATACATTAGATATTCAAAAATTCCTAAATACAAACTATCAAAATCAAAGTCAGATATGTTTGAATACAATTTTCTTCAAGTGACCTATGATTTCCATTACATCATCTTTTGTGATTTCTTAAAATTTTCAAGGCAAGCTTCAATTGTGAGACTGCAAGGTCAATGTCCTTCTTCAGTTGACCAGTTGCATGAACATAAGATCCGACCCATCAGCAATGCCTTCCATCCTTTCAAAGATTTTGTGAAGTTCAGCACCAAAGGATTCAACAGAATTGCTTATGGAAAAGGAGATCATGTCCAGTCTCGAATTAAGTTCTTCTTCAACTGATTAAAGTCTTCTTTTAATTGATTAATCTCATGAGATCTCTGACTATCATATTCAGCAAGCAAAGCTCTCAACTGACCAATTGTTCATCAGAGAATCTCCCAGAAGCAGCAATAGACTGATGTGGAGGTGAGGGAATGTACTAGGTCCGGCCTCTGAAGGTCCAGCTGAAGAGGTCCCGCAATAGATGGATCAGGGACTGATGGTCCCGCAGTGGATGGTCCAGGGATATCTTCTACTCTGGCCTCTTCTGCTCTATCTCTTCAGCTCTTTCTCTCTTCCTCCTTTCATCCAACACCATTCAACTTCTTGAAGCCCATCCGATGAATAGTAGAAATACTATAATAGTCAGTGTGCCTCAATTTCCTTAGGGGTTCATTCTCCATAATGAGCACACCTTGGCTTCTAAAGATTAATGTCAGAATCATACCATATGGCAGTGTGATCTTTTCTTTGTAGCAGCCTCTGCCATATATCCAATCATCATGCCAGCTAAGGTTGACTGGCCTTCCAGTAATTATGCAATCCATAAAAGAATGTCTCGCTCCGAGACATACTCAAATCTACCAATTTTGGGAAAAAATTCTTCCACAGATGTTATGTAGTAATCTGAGTTCCAGATTTAATTGATTTGCAAGGATTTCCTCAAACTCGGTTACATCCCTCCCTAACATTCTTGTCAATGCTCCACTTCTATCTCATGTTGATATTCCATAATACCGATTGTGGGCATTTCCAATAATTTCCAAGAATTTCAGAGTAACTCTTGTTCCTCTTACTATACTGATTAAACCACCTTCTCCTCTACTTAAACCATTGTAAAACTCTCTCACTAAGGCTGGATATGTGGGGATATCTAATGAACAAATCTTTTCCCACCCATTTCTTTCAAACATCTTCCTATAGTGAATCCCTCCGACTCAAAGAAATCAAAATTGACCTTTCTCCAGTTGTAATAGTCTTACCGGCTAAATGATCTACTTTGGGTGAAGAGGGTGAAGGAGGGGAAATCTCTTGAGTGGCCGAAGAGGAGGATGGCGAGGGTTGCCTCCGAATAGTGCGTCTCCTCGTGGAACGGACGCTCCACCGACGAAACCGCGCCTCTTAGGTGCCATTGAGAAGATTGGAATAATCAAAGGTTTTGAGAAGATTGGGGAAGTTGGAAAGGCTTTGGAGCTTTTGGAGAGGTTTTGGAGACGGATGGAATGATTTGGGGTCGACTCCGCCTTTTTATTTTTGACCTAGCTCGACTTAGAGTCGACTCCCGAAAACTGGGTGTCGGCTCCGAACCAGAAATCTGTCAGCGCTCGAATTAGAGTCGGCTCACAAAAGCCAGAGTCGGCTCTAATTGCTTAGACAGAACATCAAAAAAAGGTGTCGACTCCACAAACTGTCAGAGTCGACTCTAACAGTTTCAGAGATAAAAAATCAAGTTTCAAGGATTTGAAACTATTCAAATTAATCATCAAATTCTAGATAAATGTTCCTTAGCAATTGGGGAAACAATGAATCAAGATCTAGATAGATTTCCTTATTGAATATCAAGATTTTTCAAGAAATGATGAAATCTAGATAGATGTCCTTAAGAGTTTCAGAAAACTATTCCAAAGGATCACAAACTCCTAATTCTCCTCTAAGATAACAAAATCTCTCTTCACTTAAGGGTTTTGTAAATATATCTGCTAATTGTTCTTCAGTATTAACATAATCAAGACAAATTTCATTATTGCAACATGTTCTCTTATAAATGATATCTAATTTCTATGTGTTTGTTCTTGAATGTTGAATTGGATTTTTAGTTAGATTGATTGCACTTGTATTATCACATCTTATAGGTGTCTTATCAAGTGTGATACCATAGTCTTCAAGTTGTCGCTTAATCCATAGGATTTGAGCACAGCAACTTCCAGCTGCTACATATTCAGCTTCAGTAGTTGATAATGCAACTGAATTTTGCTTTTTGCTAAACCATGAGATTAAGTTACTTCCTAAGAATTGGCATGCACCACTTGTGCTTTTTCTATCTAACTTACATCCAGCATAATCAGAATCAGTGTATGCAATCAGATTTAATGTTGAGTCTCTAGAATACCATAAACCTACATTTTTTGTTCCACTTAAGTATCTTAGTATTCTTTTAACAGCAATTAAATGTGATTCTTTAGGTTCAGACTGAAATCTAGCACATAAGCAAACAGCAAACATTATGTCTGGTCTACTTGCAGTTAAGTAAAGTAGGGATCCGATTATACCTCGATAATATTTTTGATCAACCTTCTTACCTTCTTCATCTTTGTCCAGCTTGCATGAAGGACTCATTGGTGTTCCGAGGGGTTTGATTGATTCCATACCAAACTTCTTTAGAATTTCTCTTGTGTACTTTGTTTGGTTGATAAAGATTCCCTCTTTGCTTTGTTTGATTTGGAGTCCAAGGAAGAAGTTGAGTTCTCCCATCATGCTCATTTCAAATTCGCCCTGCATTAACTTAGCAAACTCTTGACATAGAAGATTGTTAGTAGCACCAAAAAATGTCATCAACATATATTTGAACTACTAATAAATCTTTACCTTTTCTTTTCAAAAACAATGTTTTATCAACATTTCCTCTTGTAAAATCATTTTCAATTAAAAATTTACTTAATCTATCATACCAAGCTCTAGGTGCTTGTTTCAAACCATATAATGCTTTGTGCAATTTAAAAACGTGATTTGAAAATTCATGATCTTCAAAACCTGGTGGTTGTTCTACATATACTTCTTCATTTATAAATCCATTTAAAAATGCACTTTTACATCCATTTGAAATAAGTTAAAATTCATGTGACATGCAAATGCAAGTAATAGTCTAATGGCTTCTAATCTAGCTACTGGTGCAAAGGTTTCATCAAAATCAATACCTTCTTCTTGATTATATCCTTTTGCAACTAATCTAGCTTTGTTTCTAATTACTATGCCATTTTCATCTAGTTTATTTCTAAATATCCATTTTGATCCTATAACAGAATGATTTTTAGGTCTTTCAACTAAGTCCATACATTATTTCTAGTGAATTGATTTAATTCTTCTTGCATTGCTAACATCCAATTATTATCTTTTTCAGCTTCTTCAATAGTTTTAGGTTCAATTTGTGATACAAATGCAAGATGATTACTAATATTTCTCATAGATGATCTAGTTCTTATTCCTTGAGATGGATCACCTATAATCAATTCCTTGGGATGACTATAAGCATATCTCCAATCCCTAGGTAGATCTACATCATTATGATTAGTGTTAGTATCATCATCCTTAGGTGAATCATTATCTTTAGCTTCTTGTTCATGATCTAAAGATACATCAATATTTAATTTTTCAAGATTTTTCAAATGTTTGTATCTTCCTCATCATCAATTTTTGGAACGATGCTAAAGATTCATCAAAAACTACATGAATGGATTCTTCAACAACTAAAGTTTTCTTGTTAAATACTCTATATGCTTTACTAGTTGTTGAATATCCTAAGAATATTCCTTCATCAGATTTAGCATCAAATTTGCCTAAATTATTTTTACCATTATTGTGAACAAAACATTTACAACCAAATGCATGAAAATATTTAATGTTGGGTTTTCTATCATGCCATAATTCATAAGGTGTTTTCTTTAAAATAGGTCTTATTAAGGCTCTATTTAGGATGTAACATGCTGTGTTAATAGCTTCCGCCCAAAAGTATTTCGGGAGTTTACTTTCACATAGCATGGTACGGGCCATGTCTTCTAGAGTCCTATTTTTCCTTTCAACTACACCATTTTGTTGTGGGGTCCTAGGTGCAGAAAAATTATGATTAATACCATTTTCATTGCAAAAACTTTCAAATAAGTGATTTTCAAATTCAGTTCCATGATCACTTCTTAGAGACACTATGGTAGTGTTTTTCTCATTTGTTACTTTCTTGAAGAATTTCATGAATATCGAGAAAGTCTCATCTTTGTGAGCTAAAAACATTACCCAAGTGAATCTAGAGTAATCATCTACTATCACAAGACCATATTTCTTTCCTCCTAGACTTGTGGTTCTAGTTGGTCCAAAAAGGTCCATGTGAAGTAGCTCTAATGGCCTAGAAGTTGAAACAATATTTTTAGATTTAAAAGAACTTCTTGTTTGTTTTCCAAACTGACATGCATCACATATTTTGTTATTTTCAAAATCTAATTTAGGTAACCTTTTACTAAATCCATTCTAATTAGTTTTGAAATCAGGTGTGTGCTTGCGTGACCTAATCTTCGATGCCACAACCAACCAATCTCATTCATATTAGCATTATTAGCAACTAAGCAATGATTATTAGTAGACAATTTGTCTAAGTCAATCATGTATACATTGCCATTTCTATTTCCAATAAAAACAATGCTATTATCAATGGGATTAGCTACAGTGCATAAAGAAGATTCAAATGATACTTTAAAACCTTTGTCACATAATTGACTTATACTAATTAAGTTATGCTTTAAACCATCAACATAAAGTACATTTTCAATAAATGTGGAGGGAGTTATTTGAATGTTACCAAACCCCAAGATTTGGCCTTTGCCATTGTCGCCAAATGTAACAACTCCTCCTTTCTTTTCTTCAAGGGTGATGAATTCTTCTTTGTCACCCGTCATATGTCTTGAGCAGCCACTATCAAGATACCACTTTCTCTTTGATCTCTTGGCCACAAGACATTCCTGCAAAATATCAACTTTATGTTTAGGTACCCAAGCTTTCTTGGGTCCTTCATGGTTAGTAGCAACAAATATTGTTCCTTTCGGAACCCATATTTTCTTTCCTTTAACATTTAAGTTTTTATTAGGTTTTAGAATTTTACATTCATAAGATTTATGTCCTTTTTGATTACATTTAAAGCATGTAAAATTACTTTGGCCAGCACGCACAAAAATATTTTTAAGTGATTTTTGTTTTCTTAAAGTGTTATACCCTAATCCGGCTTTGTCAAAAACTGCTTTTTGACTATTTAATAACATGTCTAATTTAGTTGAGCTTAATGTAAACTTATCAACTATGTTCTTATGTTTTTCAACCTCTTTCTTTAGTTTATCATTTTCATTAGAGATTGATTCTTTTTCTTTAAAAATTTCATTTTCAGATTTAAGTTTCTTAACTTCATTATTAAGATTTTCCTTTTCTTTAATGAAAGTTAAGTTTTCATTTTTCAAAATCTTGTATTTCTTTTTCAAAACCTTGAAATCCCAACAAGTTCATTAAAAGCATCAAAAGTTCATCAAAAGCAAATTCATCGCAAGGGTTGTCGGAACTTACCTCATCGTTGTCGTCCGCCATAAAGCATACGTTTGCGACTTCCTTTTGTTCTTCTTCTTCGGAAGAAGATTCCTCGCTGTCACTCCAAGTCGCCACATAAGCCTTCTTTTTCTTTTTGTAGGCTTTCTTCAATTTAGGACATTCATTCCTAAAGTGCCCCGGTTTATTACACTCATAGCAAGTCAAGGGGTCTTTCTCTTTTTCTTTGTCCTTGTCCTTGTTCTTATCCTTTTCTCCTTCCCACTTTGCTCCAAATTTTTCTTGTGGAAGGGTTTCTTTCTCCTCATAAATCTTTTAAATTTTTGCTAAGAGAGCAGTCTCTTCATCATCATCATCATCATCATCGCTGCTGCTCTCTTCTTCTTTTGCAGCTTTGAGGGCAATCATTTTCTTCTTTGTGTCCTCCTCTACATGCTGCCTCATAGTCAGCTCATGGGTCATAAGAGATCCTAGAAGCTCCTCTAAGGGTAAAGTGTTGAGGTCCTTTGCTTCTTGGATTGCTGTCATTTTTGCTTCCCATGATCTTGGTAATGACCTAAGAATTTTTCGAACAAGTTCAGAGTTAGTATATGTCTTACCAAGACTTTTCAAACCATTTACAATATCTGTAAATCTAGTGTACATGCATGCAATGGTTTCAGATTGTTCCATGCTAAACAATTCATATTTATGAACAAGAATATTAATTTTAGATTCTTTTACTTGGTTGGTACCCTCATGGGTAACCTCTAATCTATCCCAAATCTCCTTTGCGGAATTACATGTGGAGATTCTATTAAATTCATTAGCATCTAAGGAGCAATATAAACATTCATGGCTTTAGCATTAAGCTGTGCCATTTTCCTATCATTATCATTCCAGTCCCTTTCGGGCTTAGGAACAATAGTGCCATCAATAACATGTGTGGGTGTACTAGGTCCATTAATTATAACACCCCATAGCTCATAATCAGAAGCTTGAATGAATATCCTCATTCTAGCTTTCCAATATGAATAATTTGAACCATTAAACAGTGGAGGTCTATTCGTAGAATGACCTTCAGCAAATGAACCAACTTGTGTTGCCATTTGGAACTTTAGCTCTTGATCGTGTGATCAAAATCTAATGAGCACTAGCTCTGATACCAATTGTTGGCCCAGATGACAACCCAAGAGGGGGGGGGGTGAATTGGGTTCTTTAAAAATTAGCCTTTTTAAAAGTTTGCTTAAGATGAATGAAGGAATGCAATGCAAAAACAAAATGCAGTGAATAAGATAGAGATAGAGAAAATGAGCACGGCAAACACAAAGATTTTATAGTGGTTCGGTGTATCCAACACCTACGTCCACTCCCAAGATTCACTTGGGTCCACACTATAATCTTCCTAGATTACAGCGAGTTGTTTTACAAGCTCACAACTCAAACTTGTTGTTTTCCGGGATCACAACGAACCCAGCTGGTTTTCAAGGGCTCACCAGCACAAAAACCCTAACACAAGCTTTACCAAGCTTGAACCGAGGTAAGACTACCTCCACTAGTTCAATCCCCCAGATTGAACTAGACACAAAGAATAGAAATATTGTTTTTCAAATACAAAGCTCCTAATGAGCAGATAACAAATAAGAATAAAAGTTTAGAAAAGCCTGATTTGTAGTTGGTTGGCTTTTGAGCTTTTCTTCTTTTCTTCTTCTCCTTGCTGGATTGAATCAAGCCTCAGCTCCGATTCTTCACAGTTGAAGCAGTTGAGAAGGGTTGAAAAGCAAGAAACTGAATCCTCTTTCTCCAAGTTGGGAAATCCACCAAAACTTTGATTTGAATGCCTTGGATTCCTCTTGAGCTTTTTGGAGTGGAGTGGATTTGAGCTAGAAGGTTTTCCTCTTGAGATTCAGGCTCTCTTTTTCGGATTTTTGAAATGGGATTTCTCTATTTTCGATTTTCTCTTTGTTTTTCTATTTCTCTTTTTTTCGTTCTTGTTTTTGAATGATAGTCTTCCCTTTTTATAGATTTCTTTCAACCATTTTTGGAAGAAAACTATCCGTTGGAGTGTACCTTGTAACAAAATATATCCGTTAGAAATAAGGTAAAATAGAAATATTACCGTTAGAGCTGATCTGCAATTTGATTTTTCATTCCAGGTGGGTTGGAGTCGACTCTAACTTTTCTGGAGTCGGCTCTAACTCGAAACACTTTAATCCGTTATTTCTGGAGTCGTCTCTGACTTTTCTGGGGTCGACAAGAAACTTTTCTGGAGTCAACTCTAACAGACCCGGAGTCGACTCTAAGTCGGGCCAGAAAAATCAACGTTCTGTTTCTTCTGTGAGAGTCGGCTCTAACAGTCTCGGAGTCGACTCTAACTTCCGTGCCAGATACGGAGTCGGCTCTGTGATTCTCGGAGTCGACTCTAATGTCTGCAATCTTACCTAGACATTAGATTCGATCCAGAACACGATGTAACTCCTGATTTTGATCATTCAATAGACTTATAATCTGAAAACTTAATCAAAATCATTAGAGCCTCCAATAGTTATACTCAAATAGTTTTGTTAATCATCAAAATCATCAATTGGGTCAACAGGGGTCTTCAAGGAGTTGGCATGGCTGTCTTCTTTTGCCGAAAACCTGCAAAAAGTCCTAGACCGGTGGTTTCGATGGAGACCCTTCGATGGTCTAGTTAGTGGTCTAGTGAACAGTAATGAGTAAAAAGATTGGTTCAATTATCGAGAAGATCCCCCCTCGTTGAGAGTGGGAGGTCTTTTATACCTGTTTGGAGGTCCCTCTTACCCTTAGTGGATGATCGTTGAATCACGTTGTCCGTTAGAAACGGTGCCACCGGTACTGGGTGGGCGCATTGCTGCTGGACGTGCACCGTAAATAATGGTAACCGCCCGTAGTCTTAGAAAGAGTGGGTTAGTGGGCCACGTGGCAGTCCTAGGCACTTGTTAGGTCACTGGGAACCATGTTTGAGGTTGGTTCCGCGGCCAAAGCTAGAGGCCGAAAGCATGCCGAGGTCGAAGCGAGGCTCGAGGCCGAGGTGAGGCTCGAGGCCGAGGCAAGGCTCGAGGCCGAGGCCGAGGCCGAGGTGAGGCTCGAGGCCAAGGTTGAAGCTGAAATGAAGTCTGAGGCCGAGGCCAAGGCCAAGGCCGGGGCAAAGTCCGAGGCCGAGGCTGGGGCTATGGTGAAGTCCGAGGCCGAGGCCGAGGCTGGGACTGAGGTGAAATTCGAGGCCGAGGCTGGGACTACCAAATTATCACATGGCTCCGAGAATCGTGTAAACTGTTAATCCACCGTTTGAGGGTGTGATCAGCCACATCAAAGAGAATATTTAAAGCAAAAAAACAAATTATTTTATTTAAACTAACCAAGCGGCTAGGTGGTGCTTCTCGGCGACAAGATGTCGAAGTTCGGCCACGGTCAAAGGCGACGACGGAGCTACTCCGCCTCCTTGTCCGTGGACGACCAAACAACGCGACTGTGGGAGGAGAGATATCAGCGAGGTATTGAAGGTCGGGGAGGGTGGCCCGTTCGGAGGCCAGGGCGGAGCGGAGGAGGGAGATCATCTACTCCGCCTCCTTCGAGAACCGAAACATGGGACTGTGGGAGGAGAGGGATCGACGAGGCGGTGTTTCTCAGTAGCAGAGAGAAGCTTCGAGAGGGTGGCCTCGACGGACACGGCGGCAAAGCGGAGCTTCGAGATCAGCCGCTCCGCCTTCTACGGTGGTTCCAAGTCGTCCTCGTCGCCGTGGGAGGAGCTTAGCCAACGGAGGACGTTGTGGCGGTGGGGCTTGGGAATTGAGAGAATTAATTCATCCTGATCCATCCGAATAAAAAGCTAAAAAAAAAGGCACTAAATTATTATAGACTCCTTTTCGGACAACATAATCAGCCCAGGAGGAAGAAAGAAGGAGATCCCTGCCAAACTAGGAGTGCACTTTACAGTGTCCGTGGACGAAGGGTTAGGTTATCTATCAGCCGTACCCCGGACGTGACCTAAAAAGGAATGAAAAGCATTGCTCCCAAAAAAAAATAAAAATCACAGCTATAATTATCAAAATTATTTAACTATTTAAATATAATCAACTATATATATTCCATCCACACCAACTTGGTTCCCCATAGTTCAAAAGAAATTCAATTGGTATCTTGTCCTTCTTACTTTACAATATATAAACCACTCAACCAACTCTCAATTTTTTGATGTGGTACTATTGAAAGAGGCATAACAATTTATTTGCTTCATGTGATGAAATGCAATACCAGAATTCCGATTTTATATTTTGTGCTCAAATATTAGGATAAACTAGTATTTAGGCATCTATTTCTTGTGGTTAACTAAAATTCCTGAGCCAAAAGACTCTTCTCGCAAAATTTATGAGTCTGTTGTAATGCAAAAGTATGAAACTTCTCTAATGCACCTTATAGCAAGAAATATTTTGAAATAAAATATTTTGAGCATTGCAATCTAGCTAAATAAAGCTGCAATCCTTTTCCAGATGCTATTGTTATTTTCTAATTATTGATGATCCCATATTGTTCTTCTATATCCCTTTGATGGCATTTTCCTCCATCTTCTATACTATAAAGTTATAGTCTATTTGTAATCCAATGGCATGGGAAATTGATATGTATCTAGAGGAGTTGTTTGAGATCAAGTGTTTTACTTTGATTGATAGTGGGATATTTTCTAGTTGGGAATAAATATTTTGCATTTGCCAAATTTTGTCTCCATAAATGATTGGTGCTCTAATGGAATGGCTTATGCAGGATTTATTGGACACAATATTAAGAACAGGCAACATGATCTTACGTTTGGCAATCAACTTCCAACTTGCACCTCATGGGAGCATGTTGTCTGCCATTATTCATTTGGCTATGAACAAATATTTATTCCAATCACCGGAAGCTACTTCATGCTGTCGAGTGGCATCGACGCTTAATGTTGATGTCATCATGCTCAGTGAAAAAAATCAAAGTGAAAATGACAATTAGCATTAAAAGAAATTCATGTTTTCAATATTTATTTGAAACATACTATTTGTAAGCTTTTGTTGGTTATCAGATCCCATCCATCTGGGTGCATCCGTCATGCAATTTCAATCATGGAAGTTTCCAGCATAACTTTTTAGCAAATCAAAGTAAATATGCAGTAATAGCAATTATTGCACACATATGCACATTAATATTGCTTTTATCTATCACAAATCCTTGGGTGAATCATGAAACAATTTCTATATTGAGCATGGATAAAGTGTGCTATGTGTATGTCATGTAGTTTTTTTTATATTTTTTGTTTCATATCAGTTTCCATATAGGATGGAAGAAGAGAATAGGAATGGAAGCTTTCATTATTAGCTTCCATATAAACACCAAATGGTGGCAGAGAGAGAGAGAGAGATATTAAAATGAAGTTGTATGTATATAATACCTAAATTCTTTCTCCACATACATACACACATACATAATTCTTAAAGGGTATAATTATCACGTAACTCTTTTCCTTCTTTTCTTCTCTCTATCCAAACGAGATAATTAATATTATCTTTCTTTTCATTTTCATCCTCGCTTCCTTTCGCTTCCATTCCTTTCTTCTTTTTACTCTTCCCTTCCTTTTTCTTCAATGATCCAAACTTAGCCCTAGGGTTTTCGGGTTCTGTTTTTATCATCCATGACCAATCTGTTTTTTTGCTTCCTTCAGCCTCTTGCCATGGTGGTTGATCCGAGCCCTAACAGCTCTGCCGGTGGGGAGCAGGCTGCTCCCAAGCCCCCCTCCAAAGCCCCCAAGAAGAAGAAGGACAATAAGAAAGATGAGGATATGGTATTTTGATCTTTCTATCTCTATTTTCTCTATTTTATTTGATCAACTTTACTCGATTCTCACGTCGTTGGTGTTTCGTTGCAGTCGGATGAGGATTTGGCGTTGAAGCAACAGCTCAAGCTTTATGTTGAGAGGGTCCAGGATGCCGGTCCTGGCGTTCAGAAGTTCGCCCTTGAGAGCATGAGGTTATCTGTTTGATGATTAGGGTTTTGCAGTTCTTGATTTCCTATTGTCATATTTGTTTTCAAGAACAAAGCTGGCTTATTATTATTATTGTTTTCAAAAAATTTGTGATTTTGCTGATAGATTTGGTGAATTGGTGGGTTATATGTCACTGTTTTTTTAATAGGAAGGAGATTCGTACGGCAACAAGTTCTATGACATCGGTCCCGAAGCCTCTAAAGTTCCTTGAACTCTAAAAGCATACTTCGAGATGATGCCGGAGTCTGACCTAAAGGTATAATAATTAGATTTCTATTTTGTTGTTTTTCGTATATTGTTGGTCAGTACTTGCGGCTTATATGGCTCTATGAATTGCAGAAGTACCTAGCAGACATTCTTTCTGACCTAGTGATGTTTAAGGAACGTTATACACAAAATTAGAGTCCACTAAATTGTTGGGTTATATTTGTATGCTGGATTTGTTAGGCACAAAGCCAATACATTTAATTCATAGCTGTCAAATCATTAACATGGGAATTGTCTATATAAAGCAAATTACTTCTTCTATTTTAGGGCAAAGAAAAACAAGAAGAAAAAGAAGAAGAGAGACAGAGTCCGAGAGGCTCCGCCCCACCGTCATGTCTTAGGTATTGTGCTCTCCTCTTACCCTACATTGTATCACATCCTTATCTGCTCCCATTCGCTTGGTCATCTCTTGCCCTTCTCAATCTGTATTCTCTTCTCACATGGTTTCTTGATCGAACGTGTTTAATTATGTCGGTTCTATGCATGTTCCTGTGAACTAAGGCGAATAGTATCTTGTTCCGAATTGCTTGTCTCTTTTTTCAAAATGCATTTCCTCCCCATGTATGCTCTATAGTCCATGCATGTTCCTGTGAATCAAGGCAAATAGTTTCTTGTCCCGAATTGCTTGTCACTTTTTTCTAAATACATTTTCTCCCCATGTATGCTCTATTGTTGATTGCTATTTCATATGGCATGAGTTCTTGAATTTAGATGAAAATCAACTCTAATAGTTATTTAATTTTATAGTTAACCTCCATTTTGATTAAAGTAGTTGTCCTTTTGACATCGGTGCTGATCTCGGTGGTTCCAGAGCATAGAGTTCGTTCAAGCCAATCCATAATCCACCATGGTGAGCAACACGGACCGCATAGCGAGGATCGAGTCCATAATCGGGATCCCTCCCGGGGAGGATTTTCAGATCTGGTCACTAGATCTGTGGAGCAAGAGCAACAGATTCAACAACTTCAACAAAAGATCTCGGAGGACCTTCTTTCCTTTTTTCTCTTTTTCTTTCTTTCTTTTCCTGGTCTTTGGTATTCTTCGATATATTAGTTTTACGGACATGGAGGTTCCTTTGTTTTTCGCACACATTATTACTAGTTTCCAATCCCTTGTCCCACAAAGATTCCCAATAGTCATTTTAGTACTGCTCGCGTTCGTAATTCTTTCTTGTTTCTTCAACAAATAACTAATGATGTCAAGACGTTTGGACGAGAGCAACAGTAATCTATCTGGTCACTAATTATTTTTTTTGTCATTCTTTATTAGGTGGATAATCAGAATTATTTTGATTTGTGATAGTAGTGATATCACATTTAATTGTGTTTTATAGTCTGGAATAGCAGTGATATCTTCTATTCTTCATATTTTCCCTTGTAAACTTTTGTTTAATGATCAAACTTCTCATGCAACAACTTGAGTGGCACAGATCGGAGAGCAGCTTGTTCGTGTTGGCTAGGACACTTGTCGTCTGCACCCGCTCCCATTCTTCCCGTGGGATTGCCTCCCCTCGACCTTCAAGAATCCATACTCTCCATCCTCCCTGTCTCCACCCTTGCTGTCTGTCGGGCCGTCTCCCGCGCCTTGTGCTCCACCATCCAATCTCCTCTCTTCCTCTCCTCTCTCCATCGCTGTCACTGTCGCCACCTCGACGACCTCTACTTCCTCCTCTACACCGACTCTAAAATCACCGCTGCCTACCACCCCTCCCGCAATCGATGGCTCTCCTTCAACTTCCACCCATCTTTTGCCTTCCTGAACGCCTTCGTCGGCTGCCTTCTCATGGCCAGGGATAAGAATCTTTGCTTCTCCATCTACGACATCTTTTCTAGCGCTCTCCTTGCCCTCATCCCCAAAATGGAAGGAGTCCCTGCGTCCTGTGGTCTCGCTCTGATCGATGAACCTGACTCTTTTCATTACAAGATCATCACTGTTGCCGTCAACTCACTTGTGATGAACGTCGAATGGGCTAGGATTGTGGTGAGCGTAGAAAAGTCGCCGTCTTCCTTCTAGAGCCTGCAAAAAAGTCCCGGACCGATATTTCCGGTGGGAACCCTCCGATGCCCAAGTCAGCGAGTCGTGGAACAGGGAGATTGTCTAAGTGAAATTTTTAAAGAGGAAGCCAGAGAGAGCCCCCCTCGCATGGAGCTCGGGTCCTCTTTTTATACCTGCTTGGGATCCCGTTTACCTCGTTCTGTTGGAACCGTCGAATCTTCCCTGTTGTGATGTTTCATCGAACGGCAAGTCGTTGGGCTGTTGCTGGATAAGGGCCGCTTATAGCGGTAACTGCCGATCGAGCTAACACTTGCCCGTGATTTCGGCGAGCGAGATGCTCGGCAGTAGACCTTAGATCACGGGATCCATTGTATGAGACTGGTCATTGTGCATGTGAAAGATACTGAAGGCCGACGCTGGGAGTCGGAGCTGGAGGCCGGCGCTGGAAGCTGACCCTGGAGGGCGGCGCCAGTTTCAGCGCTGGGGGCCGACGCTGAAGGTCGATGCTGGGGGCCGTCGTTGGTGGCCGACGCTGAAGGCCGACGCTGGAGGCCGAAGCCAAAGTCAGCGCTGGGGCCGACGCTGGTGGCCGACGCTGAAGGCCGACGCTGGAGGCCGGAGCCAAAGTCTTAGCGCTGGGGCCGACGCTGGTGGCCGACGCTGAAGGCCCCGCGAAAGGGGTTTTGCTGTCACATCATTGCTTTCAAAAACCGTGCAAAAGATAATACCATCCAGAGGAAGTGGCCAGCCGTATCAGATGCCCCCCTGCCCCTGAGATGGGTGAGCGTTCACTTACCCGCGCAAGGGGTGTTAATATCCTCTAGGCGGTCGGTTTTCGCGTCATTATTTCGCCTTTGTTGGGATTAGAGAGGATTTCCCTCGGGCTGCGTTACGAAAAGGCGAGCAGTATCATTGTGATAAAGCTAATGCCTCCCTTTTTATCGGTGGTCTTTTCGAGTTTTTCGCGTGGCAGGCCGTCGAAAAGCTTCCCAATTGAAGATGGACGCGTGGTCAGATCGGACGATTGTGGGGTGATCTAAAATGGCGTTATGAGGGAAAATCGCCCTTATCTTCCCATCCTCTCCATTCTTACGCTGCTGCCCCCTTTCGAGTCCGCAAGCGTCTATTTGTCTCCCGTGTTCATCCTCTCCCCGTGCTCTGTTTTGGCTCGAGTTTTCCAGGTTAGTTCCTATGGTTTCATCACCTTCCTGCTCCATCTCTGGTTCCTGGGGGGTTCCCACAACCCTTCTCAGACTTTCGATTCCTTACCAAGCCAATGGTCTACCCCTTCCCCTAACCGTTCTTCATCGGAGCAGCGGCCAGTCCGTCGTCCCCTAACCGGGAGTCGTCCGACTGGTGGGCGAATTTTGTCCGGAGCCATTCGATGGCTGCCGGTCCTTCCAGGGTCGCCAAGGAGTCCCCCGAGGGACTGCTTCCGCTATGTCTGCTCAAGATATAGTAAACCTAAAAGCTAAGTATAGCTTCCCATCGGACCTTCATTTGTTCCACCCTGCCCCCAATGATAGGGTAACTTCCTTCCATTCCGGAAGGGTTGCTTTGTACGGAGCCTTTTTTAAGGCCGGGCTTCGGTTGCCTATCCACCCTTTTATTCTCAATCTCCTGGACCGATACTCTTTGACTCCCTCCCAGTTAGTTCCCAACTCAATCTGGACCATCATCGGTTTTCTGGTACTCTGCCACTTGCAAGGCATTGAGGCCAGTATCTCTTTATTCTGCAGCTTTTACACCCTTCGCAAGCAATCGGGTTGGTGGTCCTTTACCCCTAGGTCTAATAGGATCCTCAAATTGTGCCTTCCTACTTCCGTCAAAGGGTGGAAGGACAAATTCTTCTTTGCTGATATTGGTGGGGTTCGTGGAAGCTTGGGGATACCCAACATTGATGCTAATAGGGATCCCTCCATCCTTCCACGAGATCGGATGGCGTTTGGGCAGCTTCTGACTGCCGACATCCCTCGGTGTAATATGCTTTTATCTGAGGAGAACCTTCGTCTTGCCGGTTTAATTCCCCTGAAGGGTGAGCACTTGATCACTCGCTTCTTTTCTTCCCCCTTTGCTTTTCTTCTTTTCTTTTCTCTTCTCTTTTTTTTTTTTTTTAACTATCCTCCGCCTGTATAGGGATGGCATCGTCGCTTCATGAGCTCAAGCAAGTGGCCACCAGGAAGAGGAAGGTTGCAGGGGACGTGCCCCCTGCCCAAAGAAGGGCCATTGCTAAAGTCCCGAGGAGGGCCGACGCAGAGAGGGCCGAAACTGGAGGGGTTGAAGTCGTGAAGCCCCTGCGTGCAAAGGTTTTGAAAAAGAGTGGCCCTAAAAAGGCCGACGCTGGTGAGGTCGAGGCCAAGGGGGCCAGAACTGCGGGACCCTCGCACACATGTGAGGCGGCCAGGGCCCAAGGCGACGAGCCCGTCATGACAGAAGTGGCAAGGGCCGAGACCGGCAAGGAGGTAGAACGGAGTCAACTAGAGGGAAGATCCTCAGCTTCGGCTCCTCCGGTTATTCTGCTCGACCCTTCTCCTGAGAGGATTGCAAGGGCACCGTCGCCCTTGCCCAAAGCTGTAGAGGCGGAACAAGTTCCGGCGACAGTAGGGACGATTCCAGCAGTTATCCTGCCCCCCATGGGGGCAACAGCTGAAGCGCCTCCACCAGTCAAGGGGTCGGAGGCGACAGGTTTAGAGGCGGAATCTGCCTCTGTAGGCCCAACGCCAAGGGAAGAGAGGGGCATCGATCCTTCCTTCCAATCACTGTTAGCAAATCACAGCCGCTGGGCTGAACGGACCTTGGAGGAAGCCACGGTGGTTGAGGTGCAAGAGTTTCTCCGAAGTCAGGGGAGAGTCACCTTCTTCCGCGAAGCATCAGTGGCGCATCTCTGGTGAGCTTCTGCTCAATTATCATCTCTTTTCTCTCTCTCTCTCTCTTTTTTTTTTTAAGCTTTCTCACCTTGACATTTCCTTCAGGCATTGAACTCTCTAGTCGCCCTGAAGAACCTCTGGACCTTGAGCGACACCGCTATCGACCAAGCGCGGGAGGAGATGGTGTCCCTCCAAGTCAAGGCGGAAAAGGCGGAGATGGCTTTGGAGGATACTCGGGCCACCCTAAAGGGTGAAATCGATGTCATCCGGCTGAGAGCCGAGAAGGCTGAATATGCGCTGGAAGTTGCCCAGCGCCGCGCAGCCAATGAGCTGGATAATGCTCAGGTGGCTGAGGAAAAATAGAAAGTTGCCGAGGAGAAGCAAAGGGCAGCCGAAGAGAAGCTGAAAGTGGCAGAATTGGAGGTGTGTATTTTAAAAACCCAATTAAGTTCAGCCTCCATTGAGACGGATGCGGCCAAAGAAGCCACCCGCCAGTGTGTCACCAGAATTGCAGATCTGGAGGCGGTAGTGACAGAGGCCCAGAGGGGGGCCATTGAGTCCGAGAAAAGAGCTCTCGAGGCTGAAAAAAGAGTTGCCGAGGCCGTAGAAGATTTTAGAAGGTCCAAAGCCTTCGACAAGGAGGTGGCCGAGTCAGCGGCGCTTGCTTATGATGCCGGCTTTCAAGACTGCAAGGATAAAATTCAGGAACTCTACGACTTAGAGGATATTGAGGGACTGAAGCCTGATGACGTTCCTGAGGATGATGTCCCGGCCCCGGATGACCTTTAATAGCTTTAGTTTTTCTTTTTGTATCAATCTGTGCCTGACTTGAGTCGGCAACTTTGTAGCCTTTTAGCTATCAATGAATATATATATATTTTTTCTTACTATGCACCTTTGGTCATAGTCAATTTCATCTGAGTCAGCTTTAGTGCCGACGCGGGGCGCCAGTGTCTAATATGCCGACACAGAGCCAGTCTTTGGTGCCAACGCGGAGTTGATCTTTAATAAGCCGATGTGGTGCCGGTCTTTGGTGCCAACGCGGAGTTGATCTTTATCGCCAACGCTGGGCGCCGGTCTTTGGCTGCCGAAACGGATCCGGTCTTTGGTGCCAACACAGAGTTGGTCTTTGTTGCCGACGCTGGGCGCCGGTCTTTATTGCCGACGGGCGCTGGTCTTTGGTGCCAACTCGGAGTTGGTCTTTGTTGTCGATGCTAGGCGCCAGTCTTTATTGCCGACGCTGGGCACCGGTCTTTGGCTACCGAAATGGATCCGGTCTTTGGTGCCAACGCGGAGTTGGTCTTTATCGCCGATGCTGGGCGCCGGTCTTTGGCATTAACATACTCATCCGAAAGTAAGTGAACATGGTGATCATTCATTTATTAAATAGATTCAAATTAATGACGATAGCGTTCTATTGGTAGTACCAGCATAAGTTGTCGGCGTTCCAAGTGCGAGGGAGTGGTTTCCCGTCTAGCTCTTCGACTTTGTACGCCCCATGGTGTAGTACCTCCTTGACACGGTATGGTCCTTCCCATTTTGGTGCCAGCTTGCCCCCCTTTGTCGGCTTTGATATTTCAGCTTTTCGCAGAATGAGGTCTCCAGGATGGAATGTCTTGGGTCGCACCCGAGCGTTGTAGTACTTGGCCGCTCACTGACGGAACGCTGCCATGCGAAGCTGTGCTTGGTCTCGCAATTCTTTCACCAAATCCAGATCAGCCCTCAGATGGTTTGAGTTGCTTTCCTCGTGGTATAATTCCGTCCGGGGACTGGGAGCTCCTATTTCCACTGGGATGACTGCCTCGGTCCCAAAGACCAAGCTAAAAGGTGTTTCCCCAGTAGGTGCCCGCGGCGTCGTGTGGTAGGCCCACAGCACACTGGAAAGTTCTTCCACCCAACGCCCTTTGCAGCTATCTAGCCGAGCCCTGAGTCCTTGGAGGATGATGCGATTGGTCACCTCGGCTGCGCCGTTGGTTTGGGGATGCCCTACTGATGTGAATTGATGATGGATGCCCAGTCCATCACAAAATTCCCGGAAGGCCGTGTTATCAAACTGTCGGCCATTGTCTGTAACGAGGGTGTGCGGTAGCCCGAACCGGCACACCACAGACTTCCAGAAGAAAGTCCTTATTTTGGCTTCCGTGATCTTGGCAAGAGCTTCTGCCTCGATCCATTTAGTAAAATGGTCGACGGCCACCACCAGGAACTTGCGTTGTCTGGAGGCAGGAGGGAACGGTCCCAGGATGTCCATGCCCCACTGTGCGAAGGGCCATGGTGCAGCTAGAGGGGTCAGCTGGGATGCCGGCTGATGTTGGATGTTGGCATGACGCTGGCAGCTGTCACACCTCTTAACGAGTTTGGATGCATCCTCCTTCATTGTCAGCCAATAATACCCCTGACGTAGAGCTTTATACGCAAGAGCCCTGCCCGCCAGATGGCTTCCGCATATCCCTTCGTGTATCTCCCGCAGAATATAATTGGCGTCGGTGGGGCCGACACACCTGAGAATAGGGTATGAGAACGACCTTCGGTAGAGCTTCCCCTCCATGATGAAAAACTTTGAGGCCCATCTTTTAAGTTTCCTAGCTTCGACAGGGTCTTCTGGGAGGGTACCCTCAGTAAAGTACTGGACATAGGCGTCCATCCAGGAGGGCTCCTGCTCCACTGGTAAAGTTTCTCTTGGTACATCAATACTCAGGGCTTCTAAGTGCTCCACATAAGCCTTTCCCAACATCCCATCAGCTGAGGCGGCAAGACGGGATAAGGCGTCGGCTCTAGCATTCTCCTGTCGAGGAATGTAGCTGACGCTGAAGTGAGTAAAGAGGGAAACCAGCGAGTACACTATATCTAAGTAGCGGGCCATGATGGGATCCCTTGCCTCGTACTCCTTTGTAATCTGACCAGCAACCAGTTGGGAGTCGGTGAATGCCCTAAGGCGTTTCACCCCAAGCTCTCGAGCCAATCTTACACTGGATAACAAAGCTTCATATTCCGCCTGATTATTAGTGGCTGGAAAGAGGAAGCGAAGTGCACACTCGGTCACAACCCCATCTGAGTTGGCCAAGATGAGGCCTGCTCCGCTTCCTTGAGAATTCGATGCCCCATCCACATGAAGGACCCACTCATCATCACTGGTTCTGAGGGGCTGAGTGTCCGTAGGAGGTTCTTTAGGTTGCTCCGTTCCCCAAGTACATTCGACCAACAAATCTGCTAAGACTTGAGACTTCATGGCCGAATGGGGGCGGAAAGATAGATCAAACTCCCCCAGCTTGAGGGTCCACCTCGCCAGCCAGCCGAAAGTATCTGGGTGAGCAAGAACTGTCTTCAAAGGTTGGTCTGTGATCACCGTGATCGGGTGGGCTTGGAAGTACGGCTGCAGACGCTGGGCAGACACGATCAATGCAAAGATGATCTTCTCCATATTTGAATATCGGGTCTCTGCATCGTGAAGCACCTTGCTCGTATAGTATACGGGCCTTTGTGTGCCATCAGTGTCCACACGGACTAACACAGAGCTAACAGCTTCAGTAGAGGCCGCAAGGTATAGAAGGAGTTCTTCTACACCCGTCGGCTTGGCTAGCAGTGGCGGGGTAGATAAGAATTCCTTTAATCCTTCGAACGCCTCCTGGCACTCTTTCGTCCATTCAAACTTGTTGACTCTGCGAAGCGCCTTGAAGAAAGGTAGACACCTTTCAGCGGACTTGGATAGGAAGCAGCTTAGGGCGGCTACCCTTCCTGTCAGGCGCTGTATTTCCTTCTTATTGGCAGGAGGCCTCATGTCCAAGATGGCTTGGACTTTGTCCGGGTTTGCTTCGATCCCCCTCCGGGTTACCATGAAGCCCAAGAACTTCCCGGCTGTCACCCCAAATGCACACTTACAAGGGTTTAGCTTCATCTGGTACCGGCGAAGGTTGTCAAAAGTTTCCGTTAGGTCCGCGATGTGGTCAATGGCATGAACGCTTTTTGTCAACATGTCGTCCATGTACACTTCCATGTTACATCCTATCTGACCTTCAAAAACCTTGTTCATCAGCCTCTGGTAAGTGGCTCCCACATTCTTTAACCCGAAAGGCATTACCTTGTGCAATATAACCCTTTCTCAGTTATGAAGGAGGTAGCTTCTTCATCCGCTGGATTCATCCGAATCTGGTTGTATCCAGAGAAAGCATCCATGAAGCTAAGGACCTCATGGCCGGATGTAGCATCCACTAGTTGATCGATTCGGGGCAGGGGAAAGCTGTCTTTAGGGCATGCCTTGTTGAGGTCAATGAAATCTACGCACATTCTCCAGCTTCCGTTGGTCTTGTGGACTAGCACCACATTAGCTAACCATTCGGGGTAGTGGACCTCCCAAATATGGCCCGCAGCCATTAACTTACGGATCTCCTCGTCGATAGCTTTCTGTCTGTCTGGAGCAAAGTTTCTTTTTTTCTATCGGACCGGTCGACACTCTGGCTTGAGGTTAAGTCGATGGGTGATTATTTCTTCAGGGACGCCCGGCATGTCTGAGGACGACCATGTGAAGACGTCAGTGTTGGCACGCAGGAAAGTAAGAAGTTGATGGCATGCTTTCTCTGGGAGCAATGCCCCCACCTGAATAGTCCTTGCCTGGGCATCACCCAAGGGGAGGGTTAGAAGGTGCTCTGCCGACTCTCCCCTTCTTCCCAACTCACGAGGATCGAGTGACTCAGAGGCTGTCACCGACGCCGCATTCAGCAGGCTGGGAGACAAATGGTAGCAAGGCGGAAGTGGGCTTTGCTCTCCTTTCATTTCTCCGACCCCTTCATTGGTAGGGAACCTTACCAATAACCTCTTAGTGGAGATTACGGTATCCAACAGATTCAACCCTGGTCTTCCCAAGATAGCATTGTAAGCCAGTGGGACCCGGACCACCAGGAAATTTATAACCACAGTGCTCTAACATGGAGGGGTTCCAGCCGTGACCGGGAGGGCAATTTCTCCCTCGACACTCACTGAATCTCCCGTGAAACCCATTAGCGGTGTGGCAATGGGTCAGAGTAAAGACCTTGACAAGTTCATCCGAACAAAAGCCTCATAGCTCAAGACATCCACAGAGCTCCCACTATCAATTAAAATTCTTTTTACAGGATGTTTGGCTATAGTCATGGACACCACGACGCTGTCGTCATGTTTATTAATTACCCCCTCTAGATCCTTTCCGAAGAAAGGAATTACAGAGTCTATTCCCTCTCACTGCCTCTTCGAACCACCATCCGCTCCCCAGGAAATCATAGCTATAGTCTTTTCAGTTGGAGCATTATCCATGCCAGCCGGGCGACTCGGAGGCACCGGGGGGCCCGACGCGGGGAGATTTCCCCGTCGAACAAATTTGCTTAGGTGGCCCTGCTGAACCAGCTCCTCAATGGCCTTTTTCAGATGACGGCAATCCTCGATGTCGTGGCCGTAGTCTCGGTGGTACCGGCAATAAAACCCCTTGTTGCGGGGGGCCCCAGACTTCAAGGGAGTCGGACGCTTGAAATAAGGTTCCTCCTCTATCTCCAACAGGATGTGAGAGATGGGAGCCATGAGGGGGGTGAATTGCTCCTTAGGAACCAGTGTCTGTGGTTGGCGATCTGGATGGCGTGGAGGCTCGGGCTTACGAGGTCGTGCACCGGCGTGTTCAGTAGGCGGTGGTTTATTACTGATGTTCTTGTCAACTTCCCTCCTGGAAGAATCCGCCTCGTCGGCACGGATGTACTTTTGGGCTCGGCTCAGAAGCTCAGCATAGGAACTCGGAGGCTTCTTATCCCGGGAATACGCAAACTTGGATGGGCGAAGTCCTCGTTTCAGGGCCAAAGTGGCCACGGAATCTTCTAGGTTGTATACCTCCAACGCCGCCTCCTTAAATCGAGCGACGAAATCCTTCAAGGTCTCGCCACTCCTCTGCTGAACAGCAAAGAGGCTATCTGCCACTCGCGGGATCTTTCAACAGGCATCAAAGTGAGCCAGGAAAGATCGCTCGAGCTGCCGAAATGAGTTGATGCTGCGCGGGGGCAAGCGGGAGTACCATGCGTGCGCCGCTTTCCGGAGAGTGGCCGAAAGGCAACGCATAAAAGGGAGTCCGTCGCTCCCTGGACCTGCATAAGGACCTTATAGCTCTCTAGGTGGTCAAGGGGATCCGCCGTCCCATCGTATGGATCCAATTGGAGGAGACGGAACCGGGGCGGGACCGGCTCCTTCATGATATGATGGAAAAGCGGGGGACGGCGCTCATAAGCTATCCCGTAAGGGTCGGTGATCCGGCGGCTGAGCTCGTCCAACCGTCGGTGATACTCGTCGAGCCTTTGCTCGGCCCGACGAGTGGTTTTCCGGAGAGTGCCATCTTGGGATGAATCAGAGGAAGGAGCTGAAGAAGATCTCCGGCGCAAAGAACACACCTGCCTAGACTCTCTTTCCTCCGACCGGTGGTGGAAACGATCGGAGTGGCGAGAAGGGGACCGCCGTCGCTTCGAGGTCCCTCGGTGATGAGGTTCGGGGGGTGAGCGGTGGGAGACCTCAGGCGGGGTCCCACCTTGGTGAGACTGGACTGTTCCCCGCATTCCTTCATCAAGCATAGGGGGCCGAGTTGCAGCAGCCAAATGATGCTCTTGCAGCCCCCGGACCATTGTCGTCAGATCCTGGACCTGGTGGGCCAGAGCTTCGAGCCGGTCCAGTTGGCTCATCTGCGCAGGGGGCGGAACATGGAGATTGGCCTCCGAATGCTCAGCTCGTGGAATGCGCCCGGCTGCTTGACTGGAGGAAGCCTCCTATGCTCGCGTGGTCACCATCATTTTCCTTGCAAAATTGGTGGGGTCACAGGGAGAACTTTCGTCTTCCTCCCGTGTGAACTGCCCCCTTCCTGGTGCGCCAATCTGTTGCCGCCAACTCACTTGTGATGAATGTCGAATAGGCTAGGATTGTGGTGAGCATAGAAAAGTCGCCGTCTTCCTTCTAGAGCCTGCAAAAAAAGTCCCGGGCCAGTATTTTCGGCGGGGACCCTCCGACGCCCAAGTCAGCGAGTCGTGGAACAGGGAGATTGTCTAAGTGGAATTTTTAAAGAGGAAGCCAGAGAGAGTCCCCCTCGCATGGAGCTTGGGTCCTCTTTTTATACCTGCCTGGGATCCCGTTTACCTCGTTCTGTTGGAACCATCGAATCTTTCCTGTTGTGATGTTTCATCGAACGGCAAGTCATTGGGCTGTTGCTGGATAAGGGCCGCTTATAGCGGTAACCGCCGATCGAGCTAACACTTGCCCGTGATTTTGGCGAGCGAGGTGCTCGGCAGTAGGCCTTAGATCACAGGATCCGTTGTATGAGACTGGTCATTGTGCACGTGAAAGATACTGAAGGCCGACGCTGGGAGTCGGAGCTGGAGGCCGGCGCTGGAAGCTGACGCTGGAGGGCGGCGCCAGTTTCAGCGCTGGGGGCCGATGCTGAAGGTCGACGCTGGGGGCCCTCGCTGGTGGCCAACGCTGAAGGCCGACGCTGGAGGCCGGAGCCAAAGTCAGCGCTGGGGCTGTCGCTGGTGGCCGACGCTGAAGGCCGACGCTGGAGGCCGGAGCTAAAGTCTTAGCGCTGGGGCCGACGCTGGTGGCTGACGCTGAAGGCCCCGCGAAAGGGGTTTTGCTGTCACATCATTGCTTTCAAAAACCGTGCAAAAGATAATACCACCTAGAGGAAGTGGCCAGCCGTATCAATCACCATTAGCTATAGCCCTGGCATTCGCTCACAGATGTTCGACTCCTGTTTCGATCGATAGGAATTATAGGACCCATTCCTCGGCGATCTCACTAATATGAGTGACGTTGTGTTCTTGGATGGTCTATAGTTCGTCCTCAGCTATTGGCCCAATAAACGTTTATTCACCTTCGATCTAGTCTCTAGTCAATGGAATAACGTGGACATGACTACAAGAAAAATAGGTATTTGCAACAATTATTCTCTACAGATAATAAATCATACATAGGAAAAGATATTTTTCCAACAAACATGTATGGTCGTTGAAAATATATTGTTATATGCGATTTTTTTCGATGAAAAAAGGTAACCGTGGGAAATGTTTTTTGTTCCAATGAACCATCAAAAGAAGGCGTTGGTATTGCAGAGGGTTGTTATATTGCACATTATTCTGCAATATATCCCTCTACAATACCAATGCCTTCTTTCGATGGTTCATCGGAACAAAAAAACATTTCCCACGGTTACCTTTTTTCATTGAAAAAAATTGCATATAACAATATATTTCCAACGACCATACATGTTTGTTGGAAAAAAAATATCTTATCGCAAACAACTCCCCTAGATACATATCAATTTCCCATGCCATTGGATTACAAATAGACTATAACTTTATAGCATATAAGATGGAGGAAAATGCCACCAAAGGGCAATAGAAGAACAATATGGGATCATCAATAATTAGAAAATAACAATAGCATCTGGAAAAGGATTGCGGCTTTATTTAGCTAGATTGCAATGCTCAAAATATTTTTATTTCAAAATATTTCTTGCTATAAGGTGCATTAGAGAAGTTTCATACTTTTCCATTACAACAGGCTCATAAATTCTGTGAGAAGAGTCTTTTGGCTAAGGAATTTTAGTTAACCACAAGAAATAGATGCCTAAATATACTAGTTCATCCTAATATTTGAGCACAAAATACAAAATCTGAATTCTGGAATTGCATTTCATGCACACGAAGCAAATAAATTATGATGCACCTTTCAATGGTTCACATCAAAAAAATTAGGAGTTGATCGAGTGGTTTATATGTTATAAAGTAAGAAGGATAAGGTACTAATTGGATTTTTTTGGACTATGATGAACTAAGTTGATATGGATGGAATATATATGATTATATTTAAATATAGTTAAATAATTTTGATAAATTACAGTTGTGATTTTTTTTTTTTGGGAGCAATGTTTTCATTCCTTTTTAGGTCACGTCCAGGGTACGGCTGATAGATAACCCTTCGTCCACGGACACTGTAAAAGTGCACTCCTAGTTTGGCAGGGATCTCCTTCTTTCTTCCTCTGGGCTGATTATGTTGTCCGAAACGGAGTCTATAAATAATTTAGTGCCTTTTTTTTTAGCTTTTTATTCGGATGGATCAGGATGAATTAATTCTCTCAATTCCCAAGCCCCACCGCCACAACGTCCTCCGTTGGCTAAGCTCCTCCCACGGCGACGAGGACGACTTGGAACCACCGTAGAAGGCGGAGCGGCTGATCTCGAAGCTCCGCTTTGCCGCCGTGTCCGTCGAGGCCACCCTCTCGAAGCTTCTCTCTGCTACTGAGAAACACCGCCTCGTCGATCCCTCTCCTCCCACAGTCCCATGTTTCGGTTCTCGAAGGAGGCGGAGTAGATGATCTCCCTCCTCCGCTCCGCCCTGGCCTCCGAACGGGCCACCCTCCCCGACCTTCAATACCTCGCTGATATCTCTCCTCCCACAGTCGCGTTGTTTGGTCGTCCACGGACAAGGAGGCGGAGTAGCTCCGTCGTCGCCTTTGACCGTGGCCGAACTTCGACATCTTGTCGCCGAGAAGCACCACTTAGCCGCTTGGTTAGTTTAAATAAAATAATATCTGTAGCGGAAGCATGCGGATCGTTTAACATGCATAAAATTAATATTACCATATGAAAAGAAAAAATTATCATATAAGTCTTTAAGGAACTAACGCGCCCTACTATCGGATTCGTAGCTATGGATGAAGAATCTCATGATAGAGTTTACGGGAAGGTACTTTATAAAATACCTGCAAAATTAAAACGAAACTAGTGCCTTTCTCATCTTTCTCAAGATCGGTAAAACGAAACCAGAGCCTTTCTCACCTTCTCAAGATCGGTATCGAATTATGAATCGGTATGAGAGTAGGCTGACTCGTAGGCTGACACTTTTGATTTTCTATATTTCTCATAAATGTGGTGCACATAAGAGAGACAAAATAAGAGACCAAGTGAATAAAAAAACTTAATTAGATTTACAACATTTAATTTAGATAACGCAGTTCTGTTACAACATTTAATTTAGATAACATGTTACAACGTTTAATTTAGATAACGTTACAACATTTAATTTAGATAAGTTACAATATTTAATTTAGATAATGTTTATCAGTTACAATATTTAATTTTGACCAACAATTCTCAACATCAACTCTTTGATCGTATCAAAGAAAAAGTTATTTTCTTATTTGCAATAAATTTATAAGTAATATCTAAATTAAATATAATAATATCTAATAAATTAAATTTATTATTTTATTTTTAATATTTTAATATTCTTAATAATCATATTATCAAAAATATCAAAATAAATAAAATTTCTCTCTCCATCAACTCATAATATGCGCCACTTATAAGAGCGAAATTCTCTTGTGTGATGTTCCATAATAACACTTATGTGCAATCATTCATATCAATTACTATATTACTATATGAACAATGTGTCTAAACACATTTTATTTTGTTCAAAAACTAATTTATTGTATCAAAATAAATGTGAAAAAATAATCAACCATATTGATTATTTATCTTCATAATAAACTCTTTATTATAAAGTAAAAAAATAAATAATTAATTATATTAATTATTCAATCCAAGAGTATTCGATGCAATTAACTTAAGACGGTATGGGGACCATGGCCTGACCCATAATTTCAAGCTAATAAACTCAATTAAAACTATTTAATTATTTATTTAATTTATTAATCTCGAAGTTATTTCACTAAAAACTTGAGACTGCACTTTTAAAAATTACATATTAATTTTACTCAAAAACTTGAGTCGTCCACTGATATAATCATTACATGTAATTTAACCCTCTATAATTAGTTCATAATTAGAGCTAGGTGAAATAACCGTTATACCCCTCTAATTTTCTCTTATTCCTTAAGTACCATTGATTCATTAGTTAATAATCGAATCATAAATTGCGCGCATAACTATTTAGCCCCACAATCAACACTTAAGAAAACTAATTTTAAGCTTTTTTTTAAAAGCCATGGATTCCATATCTTTAAATCACATTCCCAGCCCGTGTTATTAAACCTCCAAGATGTAAGTATTGGGCCCAACATCAAATGAGCTTTAACAAATAAATCAAAAGATCCAATAGCACAATCAAGGAGTCTATAATTAAATCAGGATTAAGGTTGATTTACATATGATCATTTTGTGACATAAATTGAATTCTTTATAACGGTCTTAAATAAAGATTCAAATTATGTTGGTCCAAGTCCTATATAATCTTATTATATATAATACCTCCACTAAGTATCTCTACACAACAATCCAGATAAGATTGTCACATTCAGAATGTTTATGGACCGTATTAGTGATTAGCAATAGAAGATCCTTACTTCTATCAATCACGAACATGTTTAAATATATTAGCTGTAATTTTAATCCTCTTGTATACATTATACTAAAATTACAGCCTCATAATATATTTTAGATTTTCATATAAACATTCATCTTTCATATAAACGAGGCAAGATTGAAGAAAAATACTGCTTTTATTAATTTAAAAAATTAAAAAGTATAAATACATCTGATTTCAAGGGCATTGTTCCTAACAATCTTCCACTTGCCCTAAAGCAGATGTGACATATCTTTTAATCCCATTCCCATAAGATGTTTGTTGAATGTCTTCTCAGACAACGTCTTTATGAACGGATCAGCCAGATTTTATTCCGATGCTATCTTTATAACATTGACATCACCTCGATGCATGATTTCTCTGATGAGATGGTATTTTCTCTCGATATGCTTGCCCCTTTTATGGCTTCTGGGTTCTCTTGAATTAGCCACAACACCACTATTATCACAGAATAATGTTAATGGCATATCCATTCCTGGAACAACTTCCAAGTCAGTATAGAACTTTTTAAGCCAAACTGATTCTTTAGCTGCTTCACAAGCCACTATGTACTGAGCTTCCATGGTAGAATCAGCAATGCTAGATTGTTTGATACTTCTCCAAACAACTGCTACACCACTAAGTGTAAACACTGATCCAGATGTCGACCTTCGAGAATCTTTATCTGATTGAAAATCAGAATCAGTGTATCCTAAGGGATTCAGGTCTCCACATGAATACATAAGAATATAATTTCTCATTCTCCGAAGATACTTAAGAATGTGCTTTACTGCCACCCAATGCTTTATCCCAGGATTTGACTAAAACCGACTAACAACTCCCACTGCATAGCAGATGTCTGGTCTAGTACATAGCATAGCATACATTAGACTTCCAACTATCGATGCATATGGAATCCGTCTTATGTCATCTTCTTCTTGTGGTGTCTTAGGACACTGTTCTTTAGAGAGAACAATTCCATGTCGGGTCGGAAGAAGACCCTTTTTGGAATTTTGCATCAAAAAATGAGCCAGCACCTTATCAATATAAGATACCTGAGATAGTGCCAGGAGTTTGTTCTTCCTATCCCTAATGATCTGGATACCAAAAACATAGCTCGCCTCTTCCAGATCTTTCATTTGGAATTGTTCGGCCAGCCATCTCTTTATGTTGGATAATATTTTCACATCATTACCAATGAGTAAGATATCATCTACACAAAGTACTAAGAAAACCATATTTTTTTCATTAATGAGCTTGTATACACAAGGTTCATCAACATTTTCTCGAAGCCATAGGTTTTTATTGTTTCATCAAACCTAATGTTCCAAAACCTAGAGGCTTGTTTGAGTCCATAGATGGCTCTATTAAGCTTACAGACTTTCTGCTCCTGATATTTAACAATGAACCCCTCTGGTTGTTCCATATATATGCCTGATCTTTAACAATAAACCCCTCTGGTTGTTCCATATATATGGACTCCTGTAGATAGCCATTCAGAAAAGCTGTCTTGACATCCATCTACCATATTTTATAGTCAAAACAAGCAGCTATGGATAAGAGAATGCGGATGGACTTTAACATGGCAACTGGGGAGAAAGTCTCTTCATAATCAACTCCCTCCTTTTGGGTATAATCCTTTGCCACAAGTCTAGCTTTGAAGGTTTCTACCTTCCCATCCACTCCTCTTTTCTTCTTGAAGATCCATTTACATCCAATGGGCCTGACATCTTTAAGTGGATCTACAAGTTTCCAGACAGTATTGTGATGGAAATTATGTATACAAGATATGAATCAAATTCATATAAATATTGCGGAAGATATAATATAAAATTTCCAGATGCCCAGGATCCTTAGGAACAAATTCATTATATCTCAAATAAAATCTAATTTTATTCATACCTGAGTCCTTTATCGATGTAGATGAGGATGAAGCCGGTTAATCCCTGCCACTAGCCGTCCACGTGTTCGGCCTCTAATGGTGATCCACATAGAGAAGAAGGGATGAAGACCTCCAAGGTATGAAGATGACACCATGAGAGAGAGAGAGAGGGGTGCTAGCATCTCTTGAATCCCTTATAGAAGATATCTTGAAGAAAAGTCTAATCTTTTCTTCTCATGCTCTACTTTCTTGGTAGGAAGGAACTATATTTATAGGTTGAAAATGAGACGTTCCAAAGAGGAAGAGACCTCTCTTCATGGTAAGAAACTCCCATCATTATGGTAAGAAACACCTCCATCTTCATGGTAAGAAACTCCTCCCATCTTCATGGTAAGATTAATCCAAGTGTCACAATCTCAGCTTTGAAATTAGGAGTTGGTTATCCCATAACTACATGCCCTAATTTGTATGTGTTCATCATCGAACCGTAGAGATTCATCATGCCTCATCCCATGGGCATGATTCCATCTTCACATGGCTGAGATTGGACATCCATACCTGAATAATCAGAGCCATCCATCACATGGATCAAGTCACATATCAGTATCTAATTATTTGTTCATCATATGTACAAATAATTTCTCCTTAACATTCCTTCTATTATAATGGATCATATCCATTATAATTATATATTCTTTAAATTGGGTCTCACCCAATTATTTAATTGATCATCTTATCTGAATTAAATTTAATTTAATTCTTATTTTAATTCATCCAATATTCTTCTTAATGCGTGTGACCCATTAAGCCCTTTAACATGTTGGCAATAATCATGTCCTAATCATAGACCCTAGGAATGATTGGACAACTTTTTGTCTAATTCAACAACATGATTATAGATCATGAGAGGCCTCTAGCAAAGCATCATGACCACCCAACTGCTAAAGGTTTTGTTGACGTGACCATCAACATCTGTCCATGAACGGTTATCGTATGATCAAATCCTTTCATCACATATCCCAAAACAATCAGTGGTATGGAATGTGTCAACCCTGTAATTGATCTTTGTTTACTTGATCTCAGGAAAAATTGACTATATGAATTAGAACTTCGAAACCATTTCGAATTCCAACTCAACCTTGCAAGGATTTATCAATCAATTTAATCCATCAAGTGGCTGTGGGATATAACCCTTTCTATCAAGGGAGACGGATCCTGTCTTGATCAAACACCATCTTCATGTGCTTCATGTCATACCCAACCAACACCATATTTGCCACCCGTGGCTAGAGCGATGTTTGGATGCTGTCAAAGCATGACATTCCACATATGAGATACAATGAAGATCTCAAGTCAAAGGATCACTCACACCACCGTCATTAGAGATCAACCATTGACACTATATAGAGTATCCATATGGGGTCTCTGTATGGGTCATCCAATGCATCGTTACAATAACGAGCATCCACACACCTATCCAAGTATCTTCATACTTCAGCTTGTGAAATCAGCTGTTCACCCCAAGGGTGAGGATATGCAATGTGTGCTAGTCTCACAGTGTTCAATGGTGTCCAGTCCCATCTACACATCGACTAGGGAAGTTTAAAGAATCGAACCGTAACATGCAATTTGAATCTCATAATTTGTAATCTCTATTACAAATTCATATGCATGGTTCAAATTTTTTAGACTTTATCTCACAGACAAATATATCAAATAAAAGACATCTGGATAGATAAAGAAACCATTTTATTTGATTTGTATTCATAGAATGTATACAACATTCAATCCAATTGGATCTAGAGCATACACTAACAATCTCCCACTTGCACTAGATTCATTCACCCATGTATTTAATACCGAGTGACTTAACATGATTATCATGCTTCTGCTGTGGCAGGGCTTTAGTGAGCGGATCAGCTACATTATCCTCAGTGGGGACTCATTCTATTTTTACATCATTTCTACCAATAATCTCTCTAATTACATGGTATCTCCTGAGTACATGTTTGGACCTCTAATGAGACCTTGGCTCCTTAGCTTGTGCAATAGCTCCATTGTTGTCACAATACAAGTGTACTGGATCAGCAATGCTTGGAACCACACCAAGTTCAGTGATAAACTTTTTGATCCAAACCGCTTCTTTGGTTGCATCTGATGCTGCGATGTACTCAGCTTCGATCGTAGAGTCGACAGTCGTCTCCTGCTTGGAACTTTTTCAGCTGACTGCACCACCATTGAGTGTAAAGACATAGCCTGATTGAGATTTATAACCATCTAAAGTAATCTAATACAATTATACTGACCTGAAGTCGATCGATCATAGATGCTTTCTGTGCATCAGTGATCTCACTCCACTTTCTGACCGCAAGTGGTGCCATGTCACGTACAACCACTCCTATCTCGGTCAGAAACTCAGAGCGAAACTCTCCTAATGGTCGTCCAACCTCAGGTGGCAGAAGAATAGGCAACTTCTGTCCACGACGCGTATCAATCAGATGTGCGGACTTGTATTCGCGAGCAGGACCTCGGCCCTTCTTCTTTGATGATGTAGCTGCAAAACATAATGAACTAAATTAGTGCAAAATAACATAAAGAAACATAGCCAAATAAATAAGTTTAAAGTAGAGTTATTACATGATGCGCCGACAGATGACCCCTCTGTCAGAGCTGGAATGTAAGGAGAATCATCTCGCCTCGATGTAGCACGAGTATCTCTCGAAGACATCTGCAAACAAACATACAAACTAGAATTAACAAATAAGAAAGTATAAGAACATATAGTTATAATAAGTAAAAAAAATGAATGCTACCAAATTAATCACTGTTATCACTAATATGCTCATTTTCTTCATCATCCTCCATATCTGAACTATGTATAGATCCCTCACTGTCATAATCAGCTAGTGTGTCGTCCTCCTCAACATCTTCGCATATAAAGTCATCTTGACCGACATCACTTTGACCTCTAATGTTTTCTTGAATTGCAACTATTTCAGCATCAATGTCCGTACGCCGAGATGTTATGAAGTCCATGTCAGGTTGCTCACATGTGAATCGAAGGGCTGCTGAATCATCTTCTTGATATACTTCTTCCTGAACATCATCATCTTTTTTTGGAATATCCCACAAATGACGATGACTAACCTTGTATACCACTTTCCAATTAGAATTGTTCTTCAAATCATCCAAGTAGAAAGCCTCATAGTGCGAAGATGGTATCCTAGTACCATTCGGAAATGCCTCTTTCAATAGTTCAAGCAACATATTGAAAGACTTATTTGTCCACCGATTGAGGACCTTAATGTGCATTAACTTCACTAAGAATGTCAAAGAAGAAAACTTTTCACATTTAGGATAAAGCTCGGATTCCACCTCATTGAAAAGATCATCCAATTTCTTACTATGATCGGTCCTTCCATGGTCAGACATCATCGGATTGTCATCATCATTGCCAACCTCAGTGTGAGCACCACTTGGGCCAGCGATGTCCTGCAATGCTTCGACCATCTCATCTTGTTCCCTTTCTAGGTCATCATCTTCATTCTCATTTTCATCTGAGACATTGCTTCCAAACTGTTCTCCATAAAAATACCATGTTTGATACGTCTTCGAGAAACCCTTTAACATACAGTGTAATTTAACTAAATCAGGCTTATGCCATTTGCCATTATAACACCGCACACAAGGATAACGTATCTTCCCTTCTTCATTAACATGAAGCCTTGCCTTTTCTATGAACTTCTTAATACCGGCATCATATTCTGGACAATTTCGTTTCTTATGTATCCAACTCTTATCAATCGGCATCGTTGGATAACATCAAATCTGAGTAAAAATAGTGAACATCATTCAAAGAAATTCAGATTTATCTCAAAATATCCTACTCGTTTAAAGAAAAATATCCTGCACTAGAGAACACAAAGCAGAATTAATTAACTCCTAAAATTTTCCTGTAAAGAAGATTTACCAAATATAAAACACAGATAGCTTAAATCAATCCATACAGCTGGTGCACGCGATAAAAAATACACTTCAATCAGATACAATGGAAAGCTTAATTGCAAATGCTTCACAATTGACTTTTTTGGTGGCATGATGTAATTAATTGGTTAAATAATTGATTAACCTTCAAAATTTAAGTTGATAGAGGAAAGAGCAATGAACTATATTAGGTTTAACAGGTGACGTACAACAGCTGTTTGTTGCAATGAACGTAACTTCAAACCTTACAGTTGGTTCGGCAAACTGGGAGGGAAATTCTGTAGCTTATGGGCATTATTAATCAGCTGTTCTCTGTATTGATGCTTTTCCCAGCGAGATTGGTACAGTTCCCATGTTGACAAGCTCTTTTCCCATCAATAAATTTCCAGCATTTATAACACAAATTCCAATATGATGATATAGCTTCTTATCTATTGGTTCAAATGTTTTCCCTGTGCCTCTTCTATTCCTAGATGGACCTTCAATAGTTTTGTGCTCAAGTGAGATAATCTATACTGCCAGATCATGATTGTTCTCTGAACAAGGAACTAGAAAGTAAAAGAAAAAAGAGGTGCAGCATAGACCATACTACATTCATGTTTGTGGCTGTCAAAATTCCTCCACCTATCTTGAACTAGAAAGTCAAAATTCCTCCACCTATCTTGAACCTATACCCTGCAGCCCACTCATGTTTAGACACAAAGCAAAAGAAAAGACCTTCATGAACCAATTATGAGAACAAAATCATATCCACAAGAACTTTATCCCAGGTGCTCTTTTGAAAGAATGTTAGGATGCTAAACAAAAGTTGAAAATCCAATGAATCAAGGTTTCAGGCTTTGTAAAGATATGGGGAATAACTGTATTCATGTTTGATCAAGGGAAAACTGCATTCATGTTGATAATATGTAAACAGACCAAGAATGAATGTAATTTATCTAGATATAAGATGAGGGGAATATTGCAATGTAGTAGGATGAAGATCCACACAATTGGTACAATATAGATACAATACGATATAGATTGATACTCTATGGTACATACATCGTACAAAAACAGATGAAGATCCACACAAATGGCCTTGTTTTGTCCCCAACAAGACGATGCAAGGCCAAACAAAATGGAATGAACCGAACTGATTCAGCTTGGATTCGGTTCAATATGGCCTGTTTTGCTTTGTACAAGATGAAACAATGTTCCATGGTTCCAACAAATTTGACGATAACCATGAACACAATAGCATCTCCAAGAAAATAAAGAGCAAGTTGATCAGTCCCCTGAAGTTTTTCAACTTCATACTAAAAACAATTAGTTGAATAGGAAGATTGGGGATACAAAACTCCATTCTTCCAAACCTAGAACATCTGGCTACTCTTGAAAGTAAAATAACTGGGCCCACAACCCTGTTCACCATCTTCCCAAACAAATCAAGAGCTTTAAATGAACAACTATTACCATAGATGGATGGATGTGGTATATACAAGCAAATCCCCCATCAACATCTTACCATATTCAAAAGAAGCAAACAAGCACATTTGAAAGGTTCGAGTTCAAGGAAAGTCTGATGAGCAGAATATGGTCAGCTAACATGCATACATCCCTGAGCTAAGCATTTCATCATTCTATTTCCTTTTGTAACTGTGCTACCGCAGTTGGCATAGACAACCCATGAAATAATGATGTTTAGGACCAACAAATACCAACCAAGCAGGTTATAGGCATGAGACAACAGGTCATGCAGAGCCACCCAAACTTGACACATGCAATTAGGAGTTCAAAGCGCAGGGCATATAACTGTGTAAAAGAGAGAAAGATGGGCAAAACAACAAACAAACTTGCAACAACAGCCAGTGCAAGTGAGGAATACCATGATCAAGCATGCTGTCAAACAGGCAAGGTCGCCTGGCATGTTAAAAGGCAAATAGGAAGACTTGCCTAGAGCAATAACAAACCCAATAGGTTATTTGGAACTCCAAATGGTACAAGAAAAGAAGTTCATTGTTGCAGCCCGAATAATAGGGGAAAAAACGTAAAAAAGAAGTACCTCCTCAAGTACTCGACAATGTAAAAGCGAACTTTTCCATGCGCTCATCAATTAGAAAACATCTTTTCTATGTTTTAATCTATGTTTTATTGGTAGCATTATACATCTCAAGTTACTTCTTTGTTTGCATCATTAAAAGAAACATTCAATTCATCATAAATTATCAGTAATAACTTTCAATTGAACCTGTAGAGATTTACAGTAAAATAACAAGAGAACTTTATAAACCCCCCAAATCATCAGAAAACAACAAAATCGAAAAAAAAAAAATCCAAGTGAAAGAAGATTCGCGAGCAAGAGGGTTTTATAAAGCCCTTCTTCTTCTCACCTCGTCCGAGGGCTGACAGAGAGGAGCTCGGCGTCCGCAGGCGGAGAGGAGCTCGAGGGCTGACGGAATCCGGGGGCTGACGGCGGAGAGGAGCTCGGGGGGAAGACGGCGGGAGCAAGGGTTTCACAAAATAAAATTGCGGGAGGGTTTCGGGTGAAGTATCAGGGGACCTTATTACGGCAAAATTAACTTTCGTTGTAATAAGGTCCCGTAGAAAGAAAGATTTTTTTCACTATATTACGACGAATTTCAAAATTCATCGTAATAAGTCATTTTATTACGGCGAAATATATTTCGCCGTAATAAAATGAAAGAAAAATAAAATAAAATTAAAATCTTAAAATACAACGTGGACTTATTACGACGAATTTCAAAATTCATCGTAATAAGTCGTTTTATTATGGAGAAATATATTTCGCCGTAATAAAACGAAAGAAAAATAAAAAATTAAAATCTTAAAATACAACATTGACTTATTACGATGAATTATAAAATTCATCGTAATAAGTCTCTTTATTACGGCAAAAATTATTTCACCGTAATAAAAAGAAAGAAAAATAAAAAAAATTAAAATCATAAAATACAACGTGGAGTTATTACGATGAATTATAAAAGTCGTCGTAATAAGTCTCTTTATTACGGCGCAAATTTATTTCACCATAATAAAAAGAAAGAAAAAAAAAAAAAAATTAAAATCATAAAATACAATGTGGACTTATTACGACGAATTTTAAAATTCAGCATAATAAGTCTCTTTATTACGGCGCAAATTTATTTCACTGTAATAAAAAGAAAGAAAAATAAAAAATAATTAAAATCATAAATATAACGTGGACTTATTACGACGAATTATAAAATTTGTCGTAGTAAGTCTCTTTATTACGGTGCAAATTATTTCGCCGTAATAAAAAGAAAGAAAAATAAAAAAAAATAAAATCATAAAATACAATCTGGACCTATTACGATGAATTATAAAATTCATCGTAATAAGTCTTTTTATTACGGCATAAATTTATTTCGCCGTAATAAAAAGAAAAAAAAATAAAAAAAATTAAAATCGTAAAATATAACGTGGACTTATTACGACGAATTATAAAATTCATCGTAATAAGTCTCTTTATTACGGCGTAAATTTATTTCGCCGTAATAAAAAGAAAGAAAAATAAAAAAAATTAAAATCGTAAAATACAATCGGGACCTATTACGACGAATTATAAAATTTATCGTAATAAGTCTCTTTATTACGATGCAAATTTATTTTGCCGTAATAAATAATTTGTACGATGAATTTAATTTTTATTTTGCCGTTATAAATAAACCTATAACGACGAAAATATTTCGCCATAATAGGTTCACCACAAATACCATACTTTCTTGTAGTGTATGTAGGTTGTTTCTCCCAAATCTTTCATGGAGAACTTGCTGGACAACCACTCCTTCACTTCTTGCAGCAATGATACATTGTTTCCTATCAATAATATGTCATCTACATATAATATCAGGAAAACAATAACACTCCCACTAACCTTCTTGTACACAGATGGATCATCCTCATTTTTGATAAAATCAAACTTTTTGATTGTTTCATCAAAACGAATGTTCCAACTTCTAGAGGCTTGCTTAAGTCCATAAATGGACCTTTACAGCTTGCATACCTTTTGAGAATCAATGGACTAAAATCCTCAGGTTGTGTCATATACACATCCTCCACTAAATCATCATTTAGGAAGGCGGTCTTGACATCCATTTGCCATATCTCATAATCATAATAGGCTGCAATCGCAAGCAAAATCCTTATGGACTTAAGCATGGCTACAGGAGAAAAGGTTTCATCAAAGTCAACACCTTGCCTTTGCTTGTAACCTTTTGCAACTAGCCTCACCTTATAGGTAATCACATTACCATCCATGTCTGTCTTCTTCTTGAAGACCCATTTGCACCTAATGGGTTTTATCCCTTCAGGTGGATTAACCAAAGTCCATACTTGGTTGTCGTACATGGAGTCCATTTCAGACTTCATGGCTTCAAGCCATCTCTTGGAGTCAATGTCACAAATTGCTTCCTTGTAGTTAGTAGGCTCATCATCTTCTATAAGATATCCATATCTTTCAGGAATATGATGTGTTCTACTAGACCTACGTAGCTGATGTGTACTTGGAGCTACCTGTTGCTCCATCATTTCTGATAGAGGCTCACGTAAATGTTGCCTGAATGTGAGTTGAGTGTCCTGCTCAACTCCCACTGCATTTGACATTTGCTCTATGTCATCTAATTGGTTTGTGTCAATTTGTGGTTCTTGAGTTTCACTAATCTCAATATTTCTTCCACTGTCGTTTCTTAAAAAATCTCATTCTCTAGGAATATGACATGCCTTGAGATAAAAACCTTTTGTTCGAGTGAGTGGTAGAAGTAGTATCCTTTTGTTTCTTTAGGATACCCCATAAAATTATACTTGTCGGATCTAGCTCCCAGCTTGTCCGACTCATTACGCTTTACATAAGCGTAGCAACCCCAAATCCTTAGATTACTAAGGGTTGGTTTCTTTCCACACCATATCTCATAGGGAGTGGTGCTGACCGACTTAGACGGAACTCAGTTTAGAGTGTATTCGACTGTGTGTAGGGCATAACCCCAAAACATTTTTGAAAGATTTGCAAGGCTCATCATAGATCGCACCATATCTAATAATGTGTGATTTTTTCTTTCTGATACACCATTATGCTGTGGCATACCAAGAGAAGTCCACTGAGAGAGAATCACATTCTCCTTCAAATATTCTAAGAACTCATGGCTTAAGTATTCCTTACCTCAATCTGATCGAACTATCTTAATACTTTTGCCACTTTATTTTTCTACCTCGGATCTGAATTCTTTGAACTTTTCAAAGGCTTCAAATTTGTGCTTCATCAGATATACATAACCATACCTGCTATGATCATCTATAAATGTGATGAAGTAAGAAAAACCTTCTATTGCCTGAATATTGAGAGGACCACATATATCCGAATGTACTAGTCCTAAACATTCAGTTGCTCACTCACCCTTTTTAGTAAAGGATGACTTAGTCATTTTGCCACGTAAGCATGACTCACATTCCTCAAACGATTCCCAATCGAATGAGCCCAAGTAGCCATCCTTATGTAACTTGGTTAAACATGTTTCATTTACATGACCTAAATGACAGTGCCATAGGAATGAGTTCTTAGAATTATTTGATTTTAATTTCTTAGTTTCTACATTGAGAATAGGGCATTGTAAATTCAAAACATAAATCCCGTTGAACATTTCAGCAGAACTAAAGAACATTTCATTTTTAAAAATTAAAATTCCTTTATTTCCAATTTCAAATGTATATTCATCGTTTACAAGACATGAAACGAAAATAATGTTCTTTGTTATGTTTGAAACATAGTAATAATTATTAAGCTCCATTACAAGCCCAGTGGCAAAGACAAAGAATAAGATCCTATAGCTAAAGTAGCAACCTTTGCTCCATTTCCCATGCGTAGGATCACTTCATCTTTTTTCAGCTTTCTACTGCTTCTTATCATCTGAATATTAATACATATATGAGATCCATAACCGGTATCCAATACCCAAGTGGAATAAGAAGTAACAGAAGAAAACATCTCAATCATAAATATACCTGATGTAGAAGCATATGTATATTTCTTTTCTTTCAGGCTAGCCAGATAAGCCTTGTAGTTTCGCTTCCAGTGCCCTTCCTTGCCACAGAAGTGACACTTCCCCTTGGCTACTTTGTTTTTCTTAATGCCCTTATTTGGTTTAGTCTCCTTGGCCTTTTGGACCTTATTCTTCTTTGGCCACTTCTTACGAGCGCCAAAAGACTCGACGACCATAACCTGCCCCTTTTCTTTCTTAATGTTGGGCTCGACATTCGTTAGCATATTCGCGAGCTCAGGTAGAGGAGTCTCTAACTTGTTCATGTTGAAATTAAGAACAAACTGCGAATAACTGGGAGGTAATGACTGTAGAACCAAGTCAATACTTAGTTCATGATCCATCACAAAACCTAATCGTGCCAACTTCTCAATCAGATTGATCATTTTCAGTACATGGGCACCCACTGATGAATCCTCAGTCATTTTGCACTGAAATAGCTCTTTAGAAGTTTGAAACCTCTCATATCGAGACTGTGCACCAAACAACTCTTGCAAGTGCATCAAAATCTTCTGAGCATTCATATGCTCATGCTGTTTCTGAAGATCAGGTGACATCGAGGCCAACATCAAACATGTGGCTATGTCTTCAGCATCTTTATACCGGTTGTATGCCACATGAACCTTAGTCGGAGCATCCGCTGGTAGGACCTCCGATGCATCCTCATCTAGGATAAAAAGAATTTTCTTAGATTGAAAAACGATCCTTACATTCCTTAGCCAATAAGGGAAGTTGAGTCTAGTCAATTTGTTGGATTCTAAAATATTCCTAAGGTTGATGTTTACACTCATGGTTTATCTGATAACCTACATAAAATTAGAACGGGTCAATTACTATGAATACTAATCACCAATTTAATATGGTAATTCTAGATTTTTAATTAAGTTGGTTTCTCCCATTATTTTATCAAGGTTAATAGCCCTCTCTATTAATCTCGAAAATTGGCATTCAATTTCCTTAGTGGGCTAGGATCCTCATTTGAATTACCTTGACCTTGGCTTTGGCACAACAAATCTCGGTAAGCCAAATTTGGTAGATTATCATCAATCACATCTAATGTGACTCCTAGATCATTTAGGGGACATTGCATTGTCAACTACATCCATATGTGATCACCCTAAAGTTTGCCTCTATATTAGACTGACCCTGACTTTGGCCAATTATGCCAGCTAATCTAGTTAAGTCAACCCATTGTTCCACAATCAACTCCTCATAAGTACACTCGACCTTGGCTTTGGCACGACAAATCTCATGACCTAATGATTTTGTATCATGTGAACAATGGAAGGCTTATGACTTAATATTTGTGGAGGAATTTAGAGCATATAGGTCCCATTTACATCTAAAACATTTGTTTTATGCTAGGTTACATATCATATATGTAGATTCTAGATTAATCTCAATTAACCTTAATTTCATAAGATCCAATCTTATGATTGGAACTCCTAATCAAATTAGGATCCTGATCACTATCTAATTTAGGAACCCTAATTATGTGACCAAATCAATTGCTACCATCCTGATCAACCTTAATTGATTTAATCAATTAAGAGATTTCTTTAATAATGGCCAGATTAGCTGATCAATGGGGTCCTATTTAGCATACCCTTCGATCCCATTGAATGGGTTTTCCCAGGCAGCGAATGAAGCAATTAAAAACCATGATCAAAACCTTTCTAGACACCAATGTAGTTAAGCCCAATTGATTAGATCAATTATGGGATCATAGGATCAAACAATGATATGGTTAAGTCTAAGTTTCCTAAATCTTTATCATCTATTACAGTTTATGATAACTATAGATAGTGATCTGGCTAGGGTGTTATGATAAGAGTTCTTAATTCAACATTTAAATTACATGTTATGACATGTTGGTTTCACATCCCATGTAAATCCTAATGTCTCTAACAAACCCTAATCATATTAATAATCATGTTAGAATTAAATCCTAACCATGATTTCTAGGATTTCAGCATATGAAAACTCTTCATGATTTTAAGCATAATAAAAAATCATATTATCAATCATATTGACTCAAGTATACTATCAGATTAATGAATCTGTAGCCTAAGGAGGCTCTGATACCACTGTTGGGAATTATGTATACTAGATATGAATCAAATTCATGAAAACATTGCGGAAGATAATATATAATTCCCAGATTCCTAGGATCCTTAGGAACAGATTCATTAAATCTCAAATAAAATCTAGTTTTATTCATACATGAGTCCTTTATCGATGTAGATGAGGATGAAGCCGGTTAATCCTTTGCCACTAGCCGTTCATGTGTTCGGCCTCTAACGGTGATCCACGCGGAAAAGGGGATGAAGACCTCCAAGGTATGAAGATAACACTATGGAGAGAGAGGGGTGCTAGCGCCTCTTGAAGAAAGATCTAATCTTTTTCTTCTCATGTTCTGCCTTCCTAGTAGGAAGGAACCATATTTATAGGGTGAAAAGGAAAGGGAGAAGAAGAGACCTCTTTTCAAGGTAACGTCATGGTAACGTTAATATAAAGAAATGAAAGAAACTCCCATTCTCATGGTAACTTAATCCAAGTGTCACAATCTCATCCTTTGAAATTAGGAGTTGGTTATCTCATAACTACATGCCCCAATTTGTACATGTTCATCATCGAACCGTAGAGATTCATCATGCCTCATCCCATGGGCATGATTTCATCTTCACATGGCTGAGATTGGCCATCCATACCCAAATAATCAGAGCCATCTATCACATGGATCAAGTCATATCTAGGTATCCAATTATTGTTCATCATATGCATAAATAATTTCTCCTTAACATTCCTTCTACTATAATGGATCATATCCATTATTATTATATCTTCTTTAAATTAGGTCTCACCCAATTATTTAATTAATCATCTTATCTGAATTAAATCTAATTTAATTCTCATTTTAATTCATCCAAAATTCTCCTTAATGCGTGTGACCCATTAGGCCCTTTAACATGTTGGCAATAATCATGTCCTGATCATAGACCCTAGGAATGATTGGACAACTCTTTGTCTAAATCAATATGATTATAGATCATGAGAGGCCTCTAGTAAAGCATCATGACCACCCAACTGCTAAAGGCTTTGTTGACGTGACCATCAACACCTGTCCATGAACGGTTACCATATGATCAAATCCTTTCGTCACATATCCTAGATCAATCAGTGGTATGGAATGTGTCAACCCTGTAATTGATCTTTGTTTACTTGATCTTAGAAAAAATTGACTCATATGAATTAGAACTTCGAAACCATTTCGAATTCCAACTCAACCTTGCAAGGATTTAACAATCAATTTAATCCATCAAGTGACCGTGGGATATAACCCTTTCTATCAAGGGAGACGAATCATGTCTTGATCAAACATCATCTTCATGTGCTTCATGTCATACCCAATCAACGCCATATTTGCCACTCGTGGCTAGAGTGATGTTTGAATATCGTCAAAGCATGACATTCCACACATGAGATGCAATGAAGATCTCAAGTCCAAGGATCACTCACACCACCATCATTAGATATCAACCATCGACACTATATAGAATATCCATATGGGATCTCTGTACGGGTCATCCAATGCATCGTTACAATAACGAGCATCCACACACCTATCCAAGTATCTTCATACTTCAGTTTGTGTAATCAGTTGCTCAACCAGGGTGAGGATATGCAATGTGTGCCAATCTCACAGTGTTCGATGGTGTCCAGTCCCATCTACACATCAACTAGGGAAGTTTAAAGAATCGAACCATAATGTGCAATTTGGATCTCACAATTTGTAATCTCTATTACAAATTTCATATGCATGGTTCACATTCTTTTGGACTTTATCTCACAGACATATATCAAATATATTATAAAAGATATCTGGATAGATAAAAAAACCATTTTATTTGATTTGTATTCATAGAATGTATATAGCATCCAATCCAATTAGATCTAGGGCATACACTAACAGGCACTTCATGTGAAGGTCACATTGTCACTAAAGTTGAAATCACTTTATGGATTTGTTGTTTAGAGTTGACAAGCTCTTAAGCCATCCTTAATATTTATGATCAAAAGGATGAATTATACGGTAACTATTTCTTAGGGTTCTTAGAGTTTGCTTGGCAACTCTTTGACCTATCCGGATATTAGGTTCATTGCTAGATGGGCACATCGATCAGTATAGAAAGTTGTTCCTATGCTACCGGCTTAAGTTCGAACCTAGAGAGTCACACACATTAAAGTTTTCCAGGATGATCTATTTGCTGATCAATGATTGAGAATCGTATATGATTTAATTAATCAATTTGATTGATTAAATTATCTCAATTGGATTAAGTATAAGTGAATAAGATTCAATTGGTTTAAGTCTATTAGAAGGACTAATCAATTTCAAATATTGATTTGAAATTAGACTTGATTTGGATTTAAATAGATTCAGGACTAGCCAAATTTGATTTGGGCTAGGACCATGATCTATGTAGGTTCAATCCAATAAATTCAAATCAACTTAAACCAAAACCCAAACCCAAACCCTCTCGCATAAGAATCTCACATGATGAGATAACTAAAATCTCATCTCATAAGAGATTAAATTCTCATGCAGAATTTAATGTATAACCTTAATCTTCTCCAAACAGTTTCCATTGGAATTCTAAGTATTAGAATTCATGTGAAATTAATGTACTTCTTTGAATTAACCAAATGATGAAATTCTAAGTGTTAGAATTCACATCTCTTGGTTTTCACCGAATGGCGGAATTAACAAAACATTGGAATTCTAAGTGTTAGAATTCATATGTTTTCACAAAACGTCGGAATTAACCAAATGTTGGAATTCTAAGTGTTAGAATAAGTTGAATTCTAAGTGTTAGAATTTACGTCTCTTTTGTTTTCACCAAATGTTGGAATTCTAAGTGTTAGAATTCAATGGGCTAAAGGATAAATTGAGCCTATAAATAGAGGACATTCTTCACCAGATTACAACAACGAAATGTTATGGATTGAAATTTCTAAAGAGTTAGAATAGAAAATCCTGGTGTGATTCTGGTGTTAGCAAAAGTTTGATGGATCTTGGAGGAAGATTCAAGTGTGTTGGGGGAGATTGTTGAGAAATTGTTGCCCCAATCTTATTGATTTTGATGATTACCAAAAGCCATGAGTATATTAAAAGATGCAATGAATTTATTTACATGAGCAATGAATTTATTTATCATAATCAATGAGTATGTTAAGTATGACTTTAATCAATTGGAAAGTAGCTTCAAGCTCATGTTTAAGCTTTCAAAGAGAAATTTTTATACTTCATATCTCAATCAATGAGTTTTTGGAACATATCTTGAATTGATTCCTAATGTCAATTTTATTATATTCAAGTCAAAAATTGATTTAAAATTAATCTGGAACGAATTTCAAAGTCAATCAGAAAATTCTCTGATTTTTGATACGTTCCGGAGCCGACTCTAGAGTTTCAGAGTCGACTCCACTCAGTATACAGAGATGTCTGTTTGTCTCGAGTCGACCCCTATGATTTCTCGAGTCGACCCCCGATTTTGTCGAGCTGACTCCATGACTATGTGAGTCGACTCCGCTCAGACACCAGAGAGTTATTTTTCTGAGCACTTCTCGAGTCGACCCCTTGCTTTTCATGAGTCGACCCCGACTGTCAGGAGTCGACACCTTATTTTTGTTGAGTTGACCCCTTAACTTTCTGATTGTTTCTATTTTTGGCATCGCGTCTTCGAGCCGACTCGCCTAAAGTTGGAGCCAACTCCAACAAATCTGGGCATGATTTTTTCTGAATGCCAACTCAGCGTTAATAGTAAGATTTTTCAATAACGGCTAGATTTCTTTGTTTCTAACGACTATATTTTTGCAGAGTCTATAAATAGAGAGGCCGTTTTCAAATCAAAAAGTGAGATATACAAATCAAGAGAGAAAAAGAAAAATCTTTCAGAAAAAGAGAAAAAACAGAGCGTCATTTGAAAAATCCGAGATTCAAAAATAGAGTGAAAGAAAAGGTGTGAAATCAAAGGAGACTTCATCTGTGTTCAAGTTCATCAATCCAAGAAAGTTTAGAAGAAAATCCAAGAGCCACTCAAGATCAAATCAAGAGATTTTCAACATTCAAAGAAAGGAAGAGAAAGCTCAAATCAACTCCAACATTCAATCCGTGAAGAATCTGAGCTGAGGCCCGATTCCACACTTCAAAGGAGTTGAGGAAAAGAAGAAAGAAGAAAAGCCTACACTCAAATCAAATCTAAACAGGCCCTTCTAAACCTTGCTTTTATTTTGAAATATCTGCTCTAAAGGAGCTATTTTGTATTAAACTCATATTTTATCTTGTAGTTTGCTAATTCAATCAGAGGGTTGAATTAGTGGAGGTAGTGTACCTCGTCACAAGCTAAGGTTAGCTTGTGTGTTGGGTTTTGTACTGGTGAGCCCGTGTAAAACCGGCTGGGTTCGTTGTGATCCCGAAAAAACAAAAAGTTTGGGTTGTAAGCTTGTAAAACAACTCGACTGTAATCGAGGAGATTATAGTGTGGACCCAAGTGGAGCTTGGGAGTGGACGTAGGTGTTGGATATACCGAACCACTATAAAATCTCTGTGTTTGCCATGGTTATTTATCTCTCTCTCTTGCTATCGTGCTTTAGCTTGAATTAATTGTTTACATCCTCTCATCAATAGTTTAAATTGTTTTAAAAAGCTTAATTTTTAAAGAACCCAATTCACCCTCCCCCCTCTTGGGTTGCCATCTGGGCCAACAATTGGTATCAGAGCTTGTGCTCATTTGTTTTTGATTGATCACACGATCAAGAGTGAAAGATCCAAATGGCAACACAAGCCAGCTCAAGTTTTGCTGAGGGCCATTCTACAAATAGACCACCCTTATTTAATGGTTCCAACTATTCATATTGGAAAGCAAGAATGAAGATATTCATTCAAGCTTCAGATTATGAATTGTCGAGTGTCATAATTAATGGACCTAGTACACCCACACACTTAGTTGATGGTTCTATAGTTCCTAAGCCTGAAAGGGATTAGAATGAAAATGATAGGAAGATGGCTCAGCTTAATGCAAAAGCCATGAATGTTCTATATTGTTCTCTTGATGCTAATGAATTTAATCGTATCTCTACCTGTAATTCCACTAAAGAGATTATAGGATAGATTAGAGGTTACCCATGAGGGAACCAACCAAGTTAAAGAATCTAAGATTAATATACTTGTGCATAAATATGAATTGTTTAGCATGGAACAATCTGAAACCATAACATGCATGTATACTAGATTTACTGATATTGTTAATGGTTTGAAGAGTCTTGAAAAAACCTATACTAATGCTGAATTGGTTCGCAAAATTCTTAGGTCATTACCAAGATCATGGGAACCAAAATGACAGCCATTCAAGAAGCCAAAGATCTAAACATCTACCTTTGGAAGAGCTTCTTGGATCTCTTATGACCCATGAATTGACAATGAAGCAACATGTGGAGGAGGATAACAAAAAGAAAAAGACAATTGCCCTCAAGGCTGCAAAAGTTGAAGATAGCAGCAGTAATGATGAGGATGATGATGATGAAGACACAGCTCTTCTAGCAGAAAGTTTAAGAAATTTATGAGAAGAAAGAAACCCTTCTACAAAAAGAAATTTGGAAATAAGATGGAAGGAGAAAAGGAAAAAGATAGGGACAAGGACAAAAGAGAAGACCCTTGATCTGTTATGAATGTAAAACCGGGGCATTATAGATATGACTGTCCGCAATTGAAAAAGACTTTCAAGAAAAAGAAGAAAGCGTATGTTGCAACTTGGAGCGACAGTGATGAATCTTCTTCCGAAGAAGAAGAACAAAAAGAGGTTGCCAACATTTGTTTTATGGCGAATGACGATGACGAGGTAGTACTGAAAACCTCTGTGATGACTTTGCTTTCGATGAATTATTTAAAGCCTTCAATGAACTTGTAGATGATTTTAAGATTTTGAAAAAGAAATATAAATCTCTGAAAATTGAAAACATAAACTTAATTAAAGAGAAAAATGAAGTGATGCTTGCAATTAAAGATTCAAAAGATAAAAAGGAAATGTTTCTTAAAGAAAAGGATGATTTTACTCAGGAAATTAATATACTAAAATCTGAAAACGAAAATCTGATAAAAGATTTGAAAAGCAAATGCAAACTCTATCTTTGGAAAATGAACAGCACATTGTAGAAAATGAATCTCTAAAGAAGAAGTTAGAAAATATAAAGATATTGTTGACAAATTCACCTTAAGTTCTACTAAACTAAACCATGATTTTAGCTAGTCAAAAGCGTTTTTGATAAGGCTATATTAGGATATAATACATTTAGAAACAAAAATCTTTGAAAAATATTTTTGTACGCGATAGTCATAGTAACTCACTTGTTTTAAATGCATTTTAAAAGGGCATAAATCACTTGAATGTAATTTACAAAAACCAAATAAGTATTTAAATTTTAAAGGAAAGAAAATATGGGTTTCAAAAGGAACAATATTTGTTGCTACTAACCATGAAGGACCCAAGAAAGCTTGGGTACATAAACATAAAGTTTGATTTCATTGCAGGAATGTCTTGTGGCCAAGAGATCAAAGAGAAAGTGGTATCTTGATAGTGGCTGCTCAAGACATATGACGGGTGACAAAGAAGAATGTTGGAAGATTATTGAAAAAATTATATGCCCCAATCCTTTTGATTTTGATGATTACTAAAAGCCATGAGTACTGTAAAAGATGTGATATGAGTTTATTTACATGTGCAATGAATTTATTTTGAACAATCAATGAGAATGTTAAAGTTTGACATTAATCATTTTGAAAGTAACTTAAGCTCAATGTTTAAGCTTTCAAAAAGAAATTTTATAATTCATATTAAAATCAATGAGTTTTTGGAATACTTCTTGAATTAATTCTTAATGTCAATTTTATTGAATTCAAGTCAAAATATGAATTAAAATGAATCTGGAACGATTTTAAAGTCAATCAGAAAAGTTTCTGATTTTTGATACGTTCCGGAGCCGACTCTTGAGTTTCAGAGTCGACTCCACTCAGAGTACAGAAATGTGTATCTGTCTCCCCACGAATTTCTCGAGTCGACCCCCGATTTGTCGAGCCGACTCCATGACTGTGCGAGTCGACTCCGCTCAGACACCAGAAGAGTGTTTTTCTGAGCACTTCGCGAGTCGACCCCAACTTTTCATGAGTCGACCCCGACTTTCAGGAGTCGACACTTTACTTTTGGTGAGTCGACCCCATGACTTTCTAAACATTTCTATTTTTAGTCACGAGCTCGAGCCGACTCGGAAAAGCATGAGTCGACTCCAGCAAATCTGGGCGAGATTTTTACGGATGCCAACTCAGCTCCAACGGTAAGATTTTGATTAACGGCTATTTTTCTTTGTGTCTAACGGCTATATTCTTGCAGAATCTATAAATAGAGAAGCTCGTTTTCAAATCCAAGAGAGACAATAGAGAGATATTTATTTCAAAGAAAAAGAAGAGAAAATCGGAAAAACAGAGCTTCAGTTGAAAAAATCCGTGATTCAAAATAGAGTGAAAGAAAGAGTGTGAAATCAAAGGAAGTTCCTTCTGTGTTCAAGCTCAATCCAAGGAAGCTTCTGAAGAAAATCCAAGTGCTATTCAAGAGTATCTCAAGAGATTTCCACGCTCAAAGAAAAGAGGAAAAGCCCAAATCAACTCCAACACATCTTCCGTGAAGAATCCAAGCTGAGGCCTGGTTCTACACTTCAAAGGAGTTGAAGAAAAGAAGAAAAGCTCAAAGCCAACCAACTGCAAATCAGGCTTATCTAAACTCTATTCTTACATTTGTTTATCTGCTCATTAAGGAGCCTTGTAACTAAACAAACAATATTTCTATTCTGTGTCTAGCTCAATCTGGGGATTGAACTAGAGGAGGTAGTCTTACCTCAGTTCAAGCTTGGTTAAGCTTGGGTTAAGGGTTTTTGTGCTGGTGAGCCCTTGAAAACCAGCTGGGTTCGTTGTGTGCCCGGGAAAACAACAAGTTTGAGTTGTGAGCTTGTAAAACAACTCTGCTGTAATCTAGGGTGATTATAGTGTGGACCCAAGTGAATCTTGGGAGTGGACGTAGGTGTTGGATACACCGAACCACTATAAAATCCTTGTGTTTGCCGTGATCTATTGTCTCTTCTCTATCTCTGTTTTATTCACTGCAATTTATCTTTGCTTTGCATTTGTCTTCATTCATCTCAAGCTAAATAATTTAAAAGGCTAATTTTTAAAGAACCCAATTCACCCCCCCTCTTGGGTTGTCATCTGGGCCAACAATTGGTATCAGAGCTAGTGCTCATTAGATTTTGATCACACGATCAAGAGCTAAAGTTCCAAATGGCAACACAAGTTGGTTC
>UESW01003988.1:405551-490822 GCA_900491605.1 Calamus simplicifolius | reverse complement strand
AAGAAAGTAATTGCCCTCAAAGCTGCAAAAGAAGAAGAGAGCAGCATGATGATGATGATGATGAAGAGACTGCTCTCTTAGCTAAGAAATTTAAAAGATTCATGAGGAGAAAGAAACCCTTCCACAAGAAGAAATTTGGAGCTAAGTGGGAAGGAGAAAAGGATAAGAACAAGGACAAGGACAAAGAAAAAGAGAAAGACCCCTTGACTTGCTATGAGTGTAATAAACCGGGGCACTTTAGGAATGAATGTCCAAAATTGAAGAAAGCCTACAAAAAGAAAAAGAAGGCTTATGTGGCGACTTGGAGTGACAGCGAGGAATCTTCTTCCGAAGAAGAAGAACAAAAGGAAGTCGCAAACGTATGCTTTATGGCGGACGACAACGATGAGGTAAGTTCCGACAACCCTTGCGATGAATTTGCTTTTGATGAACTTTTGATGCTTTTAATGAACTTGTTGGGGATTTCAAGGTTTTGAAAAAGAAATACAAGATTTTGAAAAATGAAAATTTAACTTTCATTAAAGAAAAGGAAAATCTTAATAATGAAGTTAAGAAACTTAAATCTGAAAATGAAATTTTGGTAAAAGAAAAGAATCAATCCAATGAAAATGATAAACTAAGGAAAGAGGTTGAAAAACATAAGAACATAGTTGATAAGTTTACATTAAGCTCAACTAAATTAGACATGTTATTAAATAGTCAAAAAGCAGTTTTTGACAAAGCCGGATTAGGGTATAACACTTTAAGAAAACAAAAATCACTAAAAATATTTTTGTGCGTGCTGGCCAAAGTAATTTTACATGCTTTAAATGTAATCAAAAAGGACATAAATCTTATGAATGTAAAATTCTAAAACCTAATAAAAACTTAAATGTTAAAGGGAAGAAAATATGGGTTCCGAAAGGAACAATATTTGTTGCTACTAACCATGAAGGACCCAAGAAAGCTTGGGTACCTAAACATAAAGTTTGATATCATTGCAGGAATGTCTTGTGGCCAAGAGATCAAAGAGAAAGTGGTATCTTGATAGTGGCTGCTCAAGACATATGACGGGTGACAAAGAAGAATTCATCACCCTTGAAGAAAAGAAAGGAGGAGTTGTTACATTTGGCGACAATGGCAAAGGCCAAATCTTGGGGTTTGGTAACATTCAAATAACTCCCTCCACATATATTGAAATGTACTTTATGTTGATGGTTTAAAGCATAACTTAATTAGTATAAGTCAATTATGTGACAAAGGTTTTAAAGTATCATTTGAATCTTCTTTATGCACTGTAGCTAATCCATTGATAATAGCATTGTTTTTATTGGAAATAGAAATGGCAATGTATACATGATTGACTTAGACAAATTGTCTACTAATAATCATTGCTTAGTTGCTAATAATGCTAATATGAATGAGATTGGTTGGTTGTGGCATCGAAGATTAGGTCACGCAAGCACACACCTGATTTCAAAACTAATTAGAATGGATTTAGTAAAAGGTTTACCTAAATTAGATTTTGAAAATAACAAAATATGTGATGCATGTCAGTTTGGAAAACAAACAAGAAGTTCTTTTAAATCTAAAAATATTGTTTCAACTTCTAGGCCATTAGAGCTACTTCACATGGACCTTTTTGGACCAACTAGAACCACAAGTCTAGGAGGAAAGAAATATGGTCTTGTGATAGTAGATGATTACTCTAGATTCACTTGGGTAATGTTTTTAGCTCACAAAGATGAGACTTTCTCGATATTCATGAAATTCTTCAAGAAAGTAACAAATGAGAAAAACACTACCATAGTGTCTCTAAGAAGTGATCATGGAACTGAATTTGAAAATCACTTATTTGAAAGTTTTTGCAATGAAAATGGTATTAATCATAACTTTTCTGCACCTAGGACCCCACAACAAAATGGAGTAGTTGAAAGGAAAAATAGGACTTTAGAAGACATGGCCCGTACCATGCTATGTGAAAGTAAACTCCCGAAATACTTTTGGGCGGAAGCTATTAACACAGCATGTTACATCCTAAATAGAGCCTTAATCAGACCTATTTTAAAGAAAACACCTTATGAATTATGGCATGATAGAAAACCCAACATTAAATATTTTCATGCATTTGGTTGTAAATGTTTTGTTCACAATAATGGTAAAAATAATTTAGGCAAATTTGATGCTAAATCTGATGAAGGAATATTCTTAGGATACTCTACAACTAGTAAAGCATATAGAGTATTTAACAAGAAAACTTTAGTTGTTGAAGAATCCATTCATGTAGTTTTTGATGAATCTTTAGCAACTCGTTCCGAAAAATTTGATGATGAAGAAGATACAAACTTAATTGAAAAAGATCTTGAAAAATTAAATATTGATGTATCTTTAGATCATGAGCAAGACGCTAAAGATAATGATTCACCTAAGGATGATGATACTAACACTAATCATAATGATGTAGATCTACCTAGGGATTGGAGATATGCTTATAGTCACCCTAAGGAATTGATTATAGGTGATCCATCTCAAGGAATAAGAACTAGATCATCTATGAGAAATATTAGTAATCATCTTGCATTTGTATCACAAATTGAACCTAAAACTATTGAAGAAGCTGAAAAAGATAATAATTGGATGTTAGCAATGCAAGAAGAATTAAATCAATTCACTAGAAATAATGTATGGACTTTAGTAGAAAGACCTAAAAATCATTCTGTTATAGGATCAAAATGGATATTTAGAAATAAACTAGATGAAAATGGCATAGTAATTAGAAACAAAGCTAGATTAGTTGCAAAAGGATATAATCAAGAAGAAGGTATTGATTTTGATGAAACCTTTGCACCAGTAGCTAGATTAGAAGCCATTAGACTATTACTTGCATTTGCATGTCACATGAATTTTAACTTATTTCAAATGGATGTAAAAAGTGCTTTTCTAAATGGATTTATAAATGAAGAAGTATATGTAGAACAACCACCAGGTTTTGAAGATCATGAATTTTCAAATCACGTTTTTAAATTGCACAAAGCATTATATGGTTTGAAACAAGCACCTAGAGCTTGGTATGATAGATTAAGTAAATTCTTAATTGAAAAATTTTATAAGAGGAAATGTTGATAAAACATTATTTTTGAAAAGAAAAGGTAAAGATTTATTAGTAGTTCAAATATATGTTGATGATATCATTTTTGGTGCTACTAACAATCTTCTATGTCAAGAGTTTGCTAAGTTGATGCAGGGCGAATTTGAAATGAGCATGATGGGAGAACTCAACTTCTTCCTTGGACTCCAAATCAAACAAAGCAAAGAGGGAATCTTTATCAACCAAACAAAGTACACAAGAGAAATTCTAAAGAAGTTTGGTATGGAATCAATCAAACCCCTCGGAACACCAATGAGTCCTTCATGCAAGCTGGACAAAGATGAAGAAGGTAAGAAGGTTGATCAAAAATATTATCGAGGTATAATCGGATCCCTACTTTACTTAACTGCAAGTAGACCAGACATAATGTTTGCTGTTTGCTTATGTGCTAGATTTCAGTCTGAACCTAAAGAATCACATTTAATTGCTGTTAAAAGAATACTAAGATACTTAAGTGGAACAAAAAATGTAGGTTTATGGTATTCTAGAGACTCAACATTAAATCTGATTGCATACACTGATTCTGATTATGCTGGATGTAAGTTAGATAGAAAAAGCACAAGTGGTGCATGCCAATTCTTAGGAAGTAACTTAATCTCATGGTTTAGCAAAAAGCAAAATTCAGTTGCATTATCAACTACTGAAGCTGAATATGTTGCAGCTGGAAGTTGCTGTGCTCAAATCCTATGGATTAAGCGACAACTTGAAGACTATGGTATCACACTTGATAAAACACCTATAAAATGTGATAACACAAGTGCAATAATCTAACTAAAAATCCAATTCAACATTCTAGAACCAAACACATAGAAATTAGATATCATTTTATAAGAGAACATGTTGCAAATAATGAAATATGTCTTGATTATGTTAATACTGAAGAACAATTAGCAGATATATTTACAAAACCCTTGAGTGAAGAAAGATTCTGTTATCTTAGAGGAGAGTTAGGGATTTGTGATCCATTAGAATGAATTTGAAACCCCTAAGGAAAGTTTATCTAAAATTCTTTCAAATCCTTGATCTTTAAGGAAATCTTATCTAGAATTCATATCTAATTGATCTATTCAAATCCAATGATTATTTTATCAATTTTTATGATCAATTTCCGGACACATTTCAGAAATTTATGTTTTTGCTCTGAAATGGTCTCGGAGCCGACTCGGTGAGTATCGGAGTCGACTCCAGGTTTCTACTGAAACTCTTGAGTCGACCCCTTCTCGGCGCGAGTCGACTCCACTTCGGGATAGTTTTCTGTGACTGTCCGGAGTCGACCCCTCGCTTTGCGGGAGCCGACTCGAAGTGGTCCCAGGTCGATTTATCTAGGGCAGAGTCGACTCGCCGTTCATTTCTATCGTCTCAATCTCAAAATACTCTCTCCAAAATACTTCCAGACCTTCCAAATCCCAAAATCCCTGATTAACCCTTCCAATAGATCAATGGCCCCTAAAACTCGAGGATCTAACCTTGGTGCGGCCGGAGTAAAGAGGAAGAGAGCGGTGAGGAAGACCGTGAGGCGTCCTGTTCGTGAGCCTTCACCAAGCACGGATTCAACCTCATCCTCTTCGACCCCTAATGCTTCTCCATCTACGGCTCCATCACAGGTAGATAGACTTGCGATAGAATTATAACTACGGGAGGAAAGTAGATTTTGAATTGTTTGAGGCTGAGGGATTTCTTTTGGGAAGACAGTTGATTGAGATGGGTTGGGAAAAGATTTGCTCCTTAGATTGTCCTACATATCCCGCCCTTGTCAAGGAATTTTATAAGAATCTATCTAGAGGAGATAATGGTCTTATAAGCATTGTGAGAGGAAATAGAATTTCAGTGACTGTAGAGCTGCTTTCAAGATTGTTGGATCTACCATGTCGGGTACATCTACATTTTCTTCTGAGACAGAAGCCCAGCTCTTTCTAGACTACTTAACCGGGAGGTTGTCGGTTTTGAGGAAGTTTTTGCTAATCAGTTATCCTTAGAACTGAGACTTCTCCACAACATCTGTAGTAGAATCCTTTTCCCAAGATTGGGAGGTTTGATTATGTGTCAGAAAGAGATATTTTGTAATGGATGCAATTGTGACGGGTAAACCCATTAACCTTCCTAGTATGATTTATGGTATATTGCCGACTGTGGAGGTAAGAGAAAATCAAGTTTGCCCTATGGCATGATCTCACTAAAATTTTCCAGAGCCAAGGGATTGTCATTTCAGATAGTGAGCCTATGAGGAACTTGAGACACACAGATTTTTACAGTTTGGCCACTATACATAGGATGGGTTTTGTTAAGAAGAATGGAAGATGGGAAAGGAAAGGTTTGATGGAGAAAGAGCAGCGGATGCTGAGGCACCGGGACCATCAGTTAGACATTCTTCGCCTGCACCTCCGAGCTCTCCTATTTCTGCTCCTGCTCCTACCCCTGCTCCGTTGTTTGATCAAGCATCATCTTCATCTGTTGGCTTCACAGAACTTCAGTTAAGGCAACTTAAAGGCCTTCTTGATGATCAGTCAGAAAAATTAAAATCAGAGTTTGAAAACAAGTTTATGAATCTCAAGGAAACTCTTTACTCTTTGGATGACCGAATCACCAAGATAGAATCAACCCTTAGCTTCATCTGAGTCTTTAAGTGGAGACCTAAGAACATATTTGAAGAACTTAAAGACGTCTGCGGAGATGGTGAAACATATGCTAAATGCAATGCTGAACTCCAAGATAAAATTTTGACTGCTTGCACCTTTGTTGATGAGAGACTGAAGGACTATGTGAAGATACAAACAGATGGAATGAAAAATATAATAGATCATTTGACTAGGATTGTTAGGACTCACTTTTGATGTATTAGATACTTAGTCCTTGCAATGTATGAAGTTAATGTTATGTTTTACATTTTACACTTTGATGTACACTTTGATGTAATGAATTGTCTATTTTGAATACTCAATGTATTTCTTCCTTATCAATGAATGAATGATTATGTTTATTGCTTCTCTACCTTTTTGTTGATAACAAAAAAGGGGGAGAGTTTTATAGTTTTATAACTGTATATGCATATGGGAGAAATTGATTAATCAAATGATATTAAAATGATTGAATGAATGAGATAAAAAATGAATGAATGGGATATTTATTTAAGTTTCATAGGGGGAGCTACCTCATTCAGGGGGAGCCTAAGCCTAACTATGAAAATAAAATAAATTCTCTAATCAATCATGCATAAACTCAATGTTTTTGTCATCATCAAAAAGGGGGAGATTGTTGGGGAGATTGTTGAGAAATTATATGCCCCAATCTTATTGATTTTGATGATTACCAAAAGCCATGAGTATATTAAAAGATGTAATGAGTTTATTTACATGAGCAATGAATTTATTTAGAACAATGAATGAGAATGTTAAAGTATAACTTTAATCAATTTGAAAGTAACTTCAAGCTCCATGTTTAAGCTTTCAAAAAGAAATTTTATACTTCATATAATCAATGAGTTTTTGGAACATTTCTTGAATTGATTCCTAATGTCAATTTTATTATATTCAAGTCAAAAAATGATTTAAAATGAATCTGGAACGAATTTCAAGTCAATCAGAAAATTTCTGATTTTTGATACGTTCCGGAGCCGACTCTAGAGTTTCAGAGTCGACTCCACTCAGAGTACAGAAATGACTGTCTGTCTCGAGTCGACCCATGTGATTTCTGAGTCGACCCCCGATTCTGTCGAGCCGACTCCATGACTGTGTGAGTCGACTCCGCTCAGACACCAGAGGTGTTTTTCTGAGCATTTCGCGAGTCGACCCCCAACTTTTCATGAGTCGACCCCCGACTGTCAGGAGTCGACACTTTATTTTTGATGAGTCGACCCTTTGACTTTCTGAGTATTTCTATTTTTGGTATCTCGACTTCGAGCCGACTCGCGGAAAGCAGGAGTCGACTCCAGCAAATCTGGGCGAAATTTTTCGAATGCCAACTCAGCGTCAACGGTAAGATTTTTAATTAACGGCTATTTTTCTTTGTTTCTAACGGCTATATTTTTGCAGAATCTATAAATAGAGAAGCCGTTTTCAAATCAAAGATATACAAATAGAGAGAAATTCACTTCAAGAGAAAAGAAGAGAAAAATCGAAAAACAGAGCTTCATTTGAAAAAATCCGAGATTCAAATAGAGTGAAAGAAAAAGAGTGAAATCAAAGGAAGCTCCTTCTGTGCTCAAGCTCAACAATCCAAGGAAGCTTCAGAAGAAAATCCAAGAGCTATTCAAGAGCATCTCAAGTGATTTTCAACACTCAAAGAAAAGAGGAAAAGCTCAAATCAACTCCAACGTACATTCCGTGAAGAATCCGAGCTGAGGCCCGATTCTACACTTCAAAAGAGTTGAGGAAAAGAAGAAAAGAAGAAAAGCTCAAAAGCCAACCATCTGCAAATCAGGCTTTTCTAAACTTTATTCTTATATTTGTTTATCTGCTCATTAAGGAGCTTTGTAACTGAAAAACAATATTTCTATTTTGTGTCTAGTTCAATCTGGGGGATTGAACTAGTGGAGGTAGTCTTACCTCGGTACAAGCTTGGTAAAGCTTGTGTTAGGGTTTTTGTGCTGGTGAGCCCTTGAAAACCAGCTGGGTTCGTTGTGATCCCGGGAAAACAACAAGTTTGAGTTGTGAGCTTGTAAAACAACTCTGCTGTAATCAAGGAAGATTATAGTGTGGACCCAAGTGAATCTTGGGAGTGGACGTAGGTGTTGGATACACCGAACCACTATAAAATCTTTGTGTTTGCCGTGCTTCCATTGACTCTTTCTCTATCTGTTTTATTCACTGCACTTTGTATTTGCATTGCTATTGCCTTCATTCTTCTTAAGCAAACTTTTTAAAAGGCTAATTTTTAAAGAACCCAATTCACCCCCCCCTCTTGGGTTGTCATCTGGGCCAACACAAATGCAAGTAACAATCTAATTGCTTCAAGTCTAGCTACAGGTGCAAAAGTTTCATCAAAATCAATTCCTTCTTCTTGATTATATCCTTTTGCAACTAATCTAGCTTTGTTTCTTATTACTATGCCATTTTTGTCTAATTTATTTCTAAATACCCATTTTGATCCTATTACAGAATGATCTTTAGGTCTATCCACTAATGTCCAAACATTATTTCTAGTGAATTGATTTAATTCTTCTTGCATGGCTAACATCCAGTTATTATCTCTTTCAGCTTCTTCAATAGTTTTTGGTTCAATTTGAGATACAAATACAAGATGATTATTGATGTTTCTCATTGATGATCTAGTTCTTACTCCTTGAGATGGATCACCTATAATTAATTCTCTTGGATGACCATAGGCATATCTCCAATCTCTAGGTAGATCTATATCATTACGATTTCCATCAACAACATCAACACTAGGAGAATCATTATCTTTAGCTTCTTGTTCATGATCTGAAGATACATCTATATTTAATTTTTTAATGTCTCTTTCTAGAATGTTTGTATCTTCCTCATCATCAATCTTTTTAGAACTTGATGCTAAAGATTCATCAAAGATTACATGAATAGATTCTTTACTATTAAGTTTCTCTTGTTAAATACTCTATAAGCTTTACTTGATGTTGAATATCCTAAGAATATGCCTTCATCAGATTTTGCATCAAATTTTCCTAGGTTATCTTTGCCATTATTATGAATGAAACACTTACAACCAAATGCATGAAAATAGCTTATGTTTGGTTTTCTATTATTCCATAGTTCATAAGGTGTTTTCTTAATGATTGGCCTAATTAAAGCTCTATTAAGGATGTAGCATGCCGTGTTTATAGCTTCTGCCCAAAAGTATTTTGGTAAGTTGCTTTTACATAGCATGGTACGGGCCATGTCTTCTAGGGTTCTATTTTTTCTTTCAACTACACCATTTTATTGCGGTGTTCTAGGTGTAGAAAAATTATGATGGATGTCATTTTCTATGCAAAAATTTTTAAATAAATGATTTTCAAATTCGGTGCCATGATCACTTCTTAGAGACACTATGGTGTTGTTTTTCTCATTTGTGACCTTCTTGAAGAATTTCAAAAATAGTGGAAAGGTCTCATCCTTATGAGCTAAAAATAATACCCAAGTGTATCTAGAGTAATCATCTACAATCACAAGACCATATTTCTTTCCTCCTAGACTTGTGGTTCTAGTAGGTCCAAAAGATCCATGTGAAGTAGTTCAAGTGGCCTAGAAGTGGAAACAATATTTTTAGTTTTGAAAGAATTTTTAGTTTGTTTTCCAAATTGACATGCATCACAAATTTTATTATTTTCAAAATCTAATTGTGGAAGTCCTTTTACTAAATCCATTCTAATTAATTTTGAAATAAGGTGTGTGCTTGCATGACCTAATCTACGATGCCACAACCAACCAATCTCATTTATATTAGCATTATTAGCAACTAGGCAATGATTACTTGTAGACAAATTGTCTAAATCAATCAGGTATACATTGCCATTTCTATTTCCAATAAAAACAATGCTATTATCAATGGGATTAGAAACTGTGCATATAGAAGATTCAAATGATACTTTAAAACCTTTGTCACATAATTGACTAATGCTAATTAAATTATGTTTCAAACCATCAACATATAAGACATTTTCAATATATGTGGAGGGAGTTATTTGAATGTTACCAAACCCCAAGATTTGGCCTTTTCCATTGTCGCCAAATGTAACTACTCCTTCTCTTTGCTTTCAAAGGTGATGAATTGATCCTTGTCACCCGTCATGTGCCTTGAGCAGCCGCTATCGAGATACCACTTTCTCTTTGATCTTTTGGCCGCAAGACACTCCTCATCCTCTTCGTTTGCCATAAAGAAAATGTTAGCAACCTCCTTTTGTTCTTCCTCCGATGAGGATTCATCGCTGTCGCTCCAAGTTGCAACATAGGCTTTCTTTTTCTTCTTGAAAGTCTTTTTCAGTTGAGGACAATCATAGCTGTAATGCCCCGGTTTCTTACATTCATAGCAAATCAAGGGGTCTTTCTCTTTATCCTTGTCCTTGTCTTTTTCTTTCTCTCCTTCCATCTTAGTTCCAAATTTCTTCTTGTGGAAGGGTCTCTTTCTCCTCATGAATTTTTTGAACTTTCTTGCTAGAAGAGCTATCTCATCATCATCTTCTTCACTATCATTGCAGCTCTCCTCATTTTCAGCAGCCTTAAGAGCTATGGTCTTTTTCATTTTCATATCTTCTTCTATGTGCTGCTTCATGGTCAATTCATGGATCATTAGGGATCCTAGAAGCTCCTCTAAGGGTAAGGTGTTAAGGTCCTTTGCTTCTTGGATTGCTGTCACCTTCGCTTCCCACGTTCTTGGAAGTGACCTGAGAATTTTTTGGACAAGTTCAGAGTTAGAATATGTTTTGCCTAAACTTTTCAACCCATTTACAATATCAGTAAATCTAGTATACATGCTAGCTATATTTTCAATTTGTTCAATGCAAAATAACTCATATTTATGAACAAGAATGTTTATTTTGGATTCTTTTACTTGGTTAGTACCCTCATGGGTAACCTCTAATCTATCCCAAATCTCCTTTGCGGAATTACAAGTGGAGATTCTATTAAATTCATTAGCATCTAAAGAGCAATATAAGACATTCATGGCCTTAGCATTGAGCTGTGTCATTTTCCTATCATTATCATTCCAATCCCTTTTGGGCTTAGGAATAATAGTGCCATCAACAACGTGTGTGGGTGTACTAGGTCCATTAGTTATAACACCCCACAATTCATAATCAGAAGCTTAAATGAATATCCTCATTCTTGCTTTCCAATAAGAATAGTTGGAACCATTAAACAAAGGAGGTCTATTTGTAGAATGACCTTCAGCAAATGATCCAACTTGAGTTGCCATTTGGATCTTTAGCTCTTGATCGTGTGATCAAAATCTAATGAGCACTTGCTCTGATACCAATTGTTGGCCCAGATAACAATCCAAGAGGGGGGGTGAATTGGGTTCTTTAAAAATTTAGCCTCTTGAAAAATTGTTTGCTTAAGATGAAACAAATGCAATGTAAATATAAAGTACAGCGAATAAAACAGAGATAGAGATAGAGTTAATGGAAGCACGGCAAACACAAAGATTTTATAGTGGTTCGGTGTATCCAACACCAACGTCCACTCCCAAGATCCTACTTGGGTCCACACTATAATCACCTCGATTACAGCCGAGTTATTTTACAAGTTCACAACTCAAACTTGTTGTTTTACCCGGGATCACAACGAACCCAGCCGGTTTTTCGGGCTCACCAGCACACAACCCAAGACTCAAGCAAAACTAGCTTGACCCGAGGTTAACAACCTCCACTAGTTCAATCCCCTTTGATTGAACTAGGCACAAACAAGAATAAGAATGTTTTACAAATTTTTACAGCTCCTTAATAAGCAAATATTTAAAGAAAAGTAAATAGGTTTAGAAAAGCCTGGTTTGAAGTTGTTTGGCTTTGAGCTTTTTTTCTTTTCTTCTTTTCCTCTTCTCCTTGCTGGGTTGAATCAAGCCTCAGCTGATTCTTCACAGTAGATGCAGTTGAGAAGATTGAAAAGTTGGTCTCTTTCTTCTAGTAGAGAATCCTCCGATTTTTCTCTATTTGAACGGCTTGGATTCTTCTTTGAGCTTTGTGGAGTGGAAGGTTTTGAATTTGAAAACTCCTCTCTTGGATATAAGGCTCTAGACTTTTTGGATTTTGATTTTTGATCTTTGTCTATCCGTTTTCTATATCTCTCCTTCAAACGATTGTTTTTTCCCTTTTTATAGATTTTTCTTTGATTTATTTTTGGATGGAAATCTAGCCGTTGGAGTGTACCTGGAAGGATTTTTTATTCATAAAAAATAGCTGTTAGATGTCAGAAATCAAAAATATTACCATTAGAGCTGATCTGGCATTTTGATTTTTCGTCCAGGTGGGTTGGAGTCGGCTCCAGCTTTTCAGGTGTCGGCTCCGAATCGTTTTTCCATAAATAGTAAAATCTGAGTTCATCGTGGAGTCGGCTCCGCAAAAGTAAGTGTTGGCTCGCCGTCGTCAGGTGTCGGCTCCCGAAAACTGTAGGTGTTGGCTCTAGGTGCTCAGAAAATCAACGTTCTATTCCTGCATCGGAGTCGGCTCTAGACACAGTAAGTGTCGACTCTGAAACCTTAGGTGTCGGCTCCGAAACTCTAGGTGTCGGCTCCAGGTTTTATCAAAAATCAGATTAAAATTGAATTGGCCATAGGGTCGGCTCCAGACTTTCTAGGTGTCGACTCCAAGCTCTGAAACTTTGAAATCTCTGATTTGTATTTCATTCAAAATTCATTTCTTAATTCCTTTAAATTTATCAAATAAATTTAAGTCCTGAAACACTTATAAAATTCATTAGTAATCAAATAAATATACTCAATTCCTTTATTAATCATCAAAATCAATGAATGGATCAACAATATTCTTCTTATTTGAAGACAAAGGAGATTCTAAAGCACTAGGGAATGGGGCTTTAGGTGTGATTGCTTGATCATTGAATTCCTTTTCTTCTTCATTTCTTCTCGTTTCTGGTTTAGCTACTTCTAATTTCTGGGTTGGTTCAGGTGGGTTCAATTTTTTTCCACTTCTGAGAGTCATGACTGATTTAGCATGTTCTGAAAATTTGTTAGGACTATTGGAACTCTTAGCCATGAATTATCCTTTTGGGTTATCGATAGGCTGACTAGGTAACTTACCCTCCTCCCTTCTACTGAATGCTGTGGCTAATTGACCTATCTGAGTTTCTAGTTTTGCAATAGATTGTGTGTGGGAATGAAGGATTTGGGTATTCATTTCTAGCCCTTTCAATGCTTGTAACACTTTATCTTTGAAAGTAGGATGATTATTCGGTGGAGGTTGTGGGATGTTTAGATATTGTGAATATGGCATGCTTCTAAAATTGGTTTCTTGATAATTAGGTCTGATCGATGATGAATTGGTTACAGGTTGAGTTTCCAAGAAAAATTTGGGTGATTTCACCAGCCAGGATTGTTAGTATTTGCAAATGGATCATTTCCTATTCTAGGAGCTAATCGGGTTTGGGCTTGGTGGGCTTGCTCTTGAACAAGTTCAAGAAATTGGTATGCAGCTGGACATTCACCTATAGAATGGGTTGAACTCGAACAAATTATGTAGACCTTATGTAATTGAGTAGATGGGGAAGAGATGTTCCCAACTTATAGAATTCGGTCAAGTTTCTGGGATAATTCATCTACCTTAGTATAGATATCTGTAGAATGACTTAATTCATATATTTCACCTCTTTTAGGTCCTATGGGAGGGTCTCGACGAGCAACTAACATGTGATGTAATGAATTCTCACTCAATGTTTCAAAGAGTTGCCAAGCTTCATGTTCATTTTTTAACATAAATGTCCCACCACATGAAGCATCAACCATTTCCCGATGCTTTTCTGATAAACCATCATAAAAGCACTGAACCAGTTGCCATTTGGGTATAGCATGATGTGGACATTTTCTAATCAGTTCTTTTAATCTCTCCCATGTCTCATGGAACATTTCTCCATCTATCTGGGAAAAACTTGTTATGGCTTTTCTAATTTGATTTGTTTTTCCTATAGGAAAATATTTCTTAAGAAACTCTATCTGAAGATGATCCCAAGTTGAAATTATGACAGTGTCTAATGAATTTAACCAATATTTGGCTCTATCTTTTAGGGAAAAAGGGAGTAACTTAAGCCTAAGTGCATCATCGGAGAAATTTTGAATCTTGATAGTTGAGCAAATTTCCAAGAATTCATCTAAGTGTTTGTAGGGATCCTCATTTGTAAGTCCATACAAAGATGGTAACATTTGGATTACACTTGACTTAATTTCGTATTGGACAGCCTTTACTGGAGGCACTTGAATGCAGGGAGAGTAGGCATACCTTGAAGGAGTGAAATACTCTTTTAAGTGTCATGGTTGATTATTTTCGTTATTAGGATCCATAATTCTGAGTCTGTTTGCTCTAATAGTTCTTTCTATCTCAGGATCTAGGGGTATAAGGTTGGGTTGCAACGATCGGCGACCAAGCATACACCTTAACAATGACTCTAAAGTAAACAATAATTCAATTTTTTTTTATTATAATAGAAGAGAAAGAAGAAGATTCTAAAGAAAATATCCTAAAAGATTCCTAGAACTAAGAGCAATGACTAATTTAATTAGGGTTTAATAATTCTTAGCAATCAAGTTAACAAAAATTAGACTCTCTATTCTAGGTTTACCCTAGATCTAGACAGCTCCTAACTTCCAAGACCGCCTTGGAGCCCTCCAAGTCAAAAATTAGCTGATTAACTAGCCAGTTGAGGATAAGGTCAGTGGGGGTCCCCCCGTTGCTTATTAGGTAAGCGAATGGAACCAATTAAGTAACCACTTTCCTTTCCTTTTCTAGACAACAGTTAAGCAGTCAATCTCGACCCGGTCCAACTCTATTGGGTGCCTTGTCCTATTGAGCTTGAGTTCCTTAGGGGCTGATGTCTAGTTAATTTTAGAGTTAAAGGTTTGGGTTAATGCAAAATGAAGGATGTGGTTTGTGGGCTAAGGAAGGGTGATGAAATCCTCACCTTATCTTGATTAGGGGTTTGTGCCCTTAAAGTTAATTATGAAAATGCTATGCAACAAGCAGATGTCCAGCTCTTGAAATTATCAAACAAAATTAATCTAATTACTTATTTTAAATTTTTTGTGATTAGGTTTCTAATTTCCTAATAAATTATGAGGTGTCAATGGAGGAATTTTGAGTTTTGCAGAAAATAAATTTATCTAAGTCAATCTAAGTATAGAAATAAAATAATTTTTATTTATATATTTTTTATATATTTTATATTTTTTTTAAATTAATTATGTTTTATGGAAGGTGTCTTAGGGTTTTCTTTCAGGTATTTTTTTAAGGCAAGTTAATTAAAAGGAAAATTTGATTAGGTTAAAAGTGGATTTGTAACAAGAAGGAAAGTAATAAATTTTCTTTTTTTTATGTATATATGTTAAAAGAAAATATGCAATTCTAACAATTAAGGAAATAAAATAAAGAGACAATAACTATTCAAAAATTAAGAGAAAAATAAGAGAAAAATAATCTAATTATATATATATATATTTAAAATAACACACTTAAGTCCCTGGCAACGGCGCTAAAATCTGATGCGTGTCGTAGTGCAACGATTAAAACACCTTAATTTCACTAATAAAATAGTGAGAGTAAGGGATCGATTCCATAGGGACTTTAGCGATTATCTTGAAATAAATTTATGAATTTAACTAAATAGATAACTAAGTAGATAATTAATAGTACAAAATAATCAAGATATGGTTATCTTATAAGAGTACGGCCCGTACCCATAGATCACGGTCCGTCCCTTTTAAGAATAGATTAGTCTAAATTATTTTCACTTAAATAGAATTTAATAACAATTTAGCATGAATAGAAACTTTATTTCATATTAATTAAAAAGTTATGACATTAAGAAGACAACAGATTACAATAAATTCCTGAACCAAACTAGAGACAAGCTGAACCGGGTTGAAGACTTTCTGCACACGCCTCCAGAACATCCACGAACCACGGACGGGAAAAACTCCTCTGAACGTCTCATGGGAACAGAGTCGGCTGGGTACAGAGAATAGAGCCTCCACGATCGCTCTCTATGAACCACGGACGCACGACAGAACCTCCACGCCCACGGACGGCCGCCTTGGAACTCCACGGATTGCTAGAACCTGGGAATAGCTGGGAACAGGGCAGCCTCTACTCTTGGAACCTTGGGAATAGCCGCCTAGAAACAGAGCTTCTGTTCTTCCTCCGCCTCCAAGCCACGGCACGCACAGATCTCACGGATGCAGCGCCTCCATGGACTTCTCCCTCTCAAACGAAGCCTCTCTACTGCATTTATAGAAGCCCGGACGTGGTGAGGACGCTGGCTGTTTCCATATCAGACGCAGAGACGCGAATGCGGTGCAAAGAAATCCCGGAGATATTGCGGATGAGATTCTAATTCCTTCCATATGAAGTTCCTATTTCCAATTTGAAGATTTCCAATCCAATTTATTTCTAGATTGGTGGAGGAAAAGATTGAATTTGAATAGGAGAAAAGAAGGCAATTTCTGCTGAGATGATAATGAAGTTGGCACTGGGTTTGCCGACTTTGCTTTAAAATACGTGCTGAATCTTTATAAAATTAATTTTGAGTTCGTTTTAAGTCCGATTTGTATGCTGTTTGCGTCGTTAAATTCCTAAAATCGAGCTCTTTATGTTGATAAAGTTTTACCTAAAATATTATATAAAATATTAAAATATTAAATAATAATAGGTACTTTGAATTATTAATTAATAGGTTTAGTGATAATTATTTATGCATTTATCACTCAGCCTCTGATAAGTGGCCCCAACATTCTTTAGTTCAAAGGGTATTACTTTGTAATAGTATATGCCATTCTCGGTCATAAATGAAGTAACCTCCTCGTCAGTCGGGTCCATCTTAATTTGGTTGTACCCTAAGAAGGCGTCCATGAAACTGAGGGTCTCATGGCCAAATGTGGCATCCACCAGCTAGTCGATCTGAGGCAATGAAAAGCTATCCTTGGGGCATGCTTTATTAAGATTGATGAAGTCAACACACATCCTTCAGCTCCCGCTGGCTTTGCAAACCATTACCATGTTGGCCAGCCAGTCAGGATAGTGGACCTCGCGGATATGGCCGACGGCCACCAGCTAGCGAGCCTCCTTGTCAATGGCCTTCTACCGATTGGAGGCGAAGCTCCTCTTCTTCTGCCAAATGGGTCGGCATCCTGGATTGATGTTCAGTTGATGGATGATTACCTCTCCGGGTATACCCGCCATGTCAGATGCCGACCATGCAAAGATGTCAGAATTGGCCCATAGGAAAGCGAGAAATTGGTTGCGTGCCTCCTTCGGAAGTAGGGCTCCGATCTGAACTATTCTCGTCGAATCCTCCCCTAAAGGAAAGGTCAGCAGGTGCTCAGCCGGCTCCCCTCTCCTCTCCAAATCTCGGGGGTCATGCGATTCTAGTGCTGGTGCAGCCATCACCCCCTGAGGGCTGGGGGCCGTATGATAACAGAGTGGTATTGGGTTCTGCTCTCCCTGCATCTTTCGGACACCTTCGCTGGTGGGGAACCTCATGAGCAGTGTCTTGGTGAAGATGACGGTGTCCAAAAGGTTCAGACCGGGTCTCTTGAGGATGGCGTTGTAGGCCAGGGAAACTCGAACAACTAGAAAATCTATGAAGACCGTGCTCTAACATGACGGTGTCCTGGCTATGACCGTGCTCTAACACGGCGGTGTCCTGGCTATGACCAGGCTAACAAAGATAGGTCACAACCGATACTGAGCATGTCAGAGGTGTCTTGCCCCACCAGCCACCTGCCAAGCGCAGCGCCACAGGTGGCAGGTGAGCCTGGTCATGCCAGGCATGCACCAATACATGTAGTAGCCACACGCAATTGCAGACAGTTAGTGGGCTATGTGGCAACTGCGGGTGGTTGATGGGCCACGTGGTAGTGTTAGGCGGCTCGAGGTAGAGGGGACCTGGGGTCCGAGGTCGAGGGGGCATGAGATCCGAGACCGAGGGGACCCGAGGTCTGAGGCCGAGGGGACCTGGGGTCCAAGGTCGAGGCGGCGAGAGGTCAGGGGGCAAGGGGACGAGAGGTCCGAGGCCGAGAGGGACCTGGGGCCGAGGCCAAGGAGACATGAGGTTCGAGGCTGAGAAGGACTTGGAGGTCCGAGGCCGAGGGGGCCTCGAAGGCCGAGGCTGGGGTTCCATCAATTGCTTCCTTCGTCAACTCTAACGTGGCTCGATCAACCACATCAGTAATAGCACACTGGTGGTGACGAATATTACTTGTCATAGCCCAATGAAATCTGGAGCATGTCTCGTTTCACTAAATAAATATATCAAAACCTAGAATTTTAAGAAAAAAAATTGGATACATAAAAGATCAAAGATCTATGGTAGTATGGCTTCCTCCATTGACTGAAATCCTAAGCACGCATTTACTTATCCTTACCAATGCTCCATGAGTGAAAATGAGAGACCATCAGGGACTAGAACTCTTCATGCCACTGCATCCAACCTTTGTTGGAGTATTCTTATCTAGAAACCTGTTAATTGGAATTCTACTAGTCAACCATGAATTTATAATTGTAAAGCAGGATTCATTTTTGTGGCAGCACAAGGAACATACCAGTGGGTCAAGCTGTAAAGATTCCAGTTTGATCCTGAGAATACATGAAAAGCACATTCCTCGAGTCTTCAGAGAATACTCTTTCGACTTTTAAAGCATATTGTCCAGAGGGTCAGATTCCACTCTCCATGCTATGTGCTCATCTGGTCTGACCAAGATGAACCCTTTGCTTGTCATATGACACATCTCTTCCCATGACTTTGAACTTGACCTCTTAATTTCCTCAATGTCCACGTAATTTGTCCAGGGACTGCTAGTTTCATGCTTAATGGATGAACCTTAAGGCTAGATAATGCATGCCTTTAGGGATACTTTGAATTCTTTTGCAACCTTAGGAGAAGCATGTGCAAGGTCATATGACTCTTCCATAAGTTCTATGATAAGAAGTTCAAGCTCAACTCCAAATATCAAGTCCAAAGTGGAGAAGATATCCTGCTTAGGAGTTCAAGGTTACCAAGGAAACAGGAAGAGGAGTATGTTAAGATGCAGACCTGTGCGCGGCCCACACAGGTTTACTTTCTTATACATCCAAGCCATCTTTTATTATTTTTATCCAACGACTGGTTATTATTCCAATTCATATAGGAATAAGGTTTACTTTCTTATACATCCAGACAGTCCTTTTTGTTTTGATCCAACAGCTGGTTATTGTTCCAATTCATGCAGGAATAGGGTTTACTTTCCTTACATCCAGGCCATCCTTTTTGTTTTGATCCAATGGCTGGTTATTGCCCCAATTCATGCAGGAATGGGGTTTTGGTCTATAAAAAGGAGGTTGTGAGCATGGGTTGGGGGTACGCTTTGGAGATGATCCTATTGGTAAGGTTTTTGGAGTTCTTATGAGAGGGTTCTGGGGCTTTTGAGAGGTAAGTTCTTATCATTTTTTTCTTGTAATTTTGTGTCATGGATTAATAAATAAAAGAATCATCGAAGAGGGCTTGCCCGTGGACGTAGGCCAAGGATAAAAGGCTAAACCACATTACATATGGTGTGTTGATCTTTGTATTTGTTGTTTGATTATCTCTCTTGCGACGTTATTTATTTGTTCAATTACTTTTCTCTACAAAATGACCTGGATTATTGTTGCGTTTGTGTACCATATAATTTGAGGTATGCTCAGCTATTACCCGATCGGTTCCTTCAATTTGGTATCAGAGCAAGGTTGATCTTTTTGAGAGACTATTTTTGAAACAATGGTGGGCAAGGTGATGACAACTAAATATGAAATACCAAGGTTTGATGGATCAAACTTTGCACTTTGGAAGATGAAGTTGCAGGTGGTATTGATCAAGGATGGTTGTGAAATTGCTTTGCAAGGAAAAGAAAATAAACCGCAAGAGATGTTAGATGAGCAATATATGGAGAAAGATAAATGGCTATGACAAACCTCTATTTGGCATTAGATGATTTTGTATTATTTAATATTGAGACAGAGACTACTGCAAAAGGGATTTAGCAAAAGTTGAAGAATCTGTATGAAGGAAAGTCTTTGGTGAATAAAATTTATTTGAGACGGCAATTATATAATCTGAAGATGAAGGATGGGGCATCAGTTCAAGAGCACTTGGGAGTATTCAATTCCATTGTGAAAAAGCTTACAGCCCTAGATGTTAAAATTAAAGATGAAGAGAAGGCCAGCATTTTACTTTGTTCTATGCCAGAATCTTAGGATAATCTCATTATAAACTTGAGTCATGTTGAAACCCTCAAGATGGAGTCAGTTGTTGAATTATTGCTAATAGAGGAGATGAGGCAGAGATCTAGCCAAGGAAGCTCTTCTGGGAAGGCCATGGTAGCACGAGGAAGACCTTTTGAGAAGGAACATTATAATCAAGGAAAATCGAGATCTAAATCCAAGGGCAAGAAAAGGTAAAGTGTTGAAATTGTGAAAAAACAAGGCATGTGAAGAAAGATTGCCGGACTAAAGGAGTTGATACAAAAGTTGAATCAGGAAGTTTTCAAGGTAATGTAGCAGAAGGCAAAACTGATTTATCTATCTCAAAAGATGGGGATGCTTTGACAACAATTGAAAGCTCTGAACTTATACATTATTGGATTTTGGATTCGGGGGCATCTTTTCACATAACTCCTTTTAGGGAATGGTTTCATACATACAAATCATGGAATGGTGGACTTATTTATTTGGATAACAATGCTACTTGTCCTATGGTTGGAATTGAAGATGTTCGGATCAAGATGTTTGATGGTTCAATTCAGTTGTTTTCTAATGTGCAACATGTCCATACACTTCATAAAAGTCTGCTATCACTTGGAAAGCTTTGCAAGCAAGGTCTCAAGTTTATGGGGAGAAAAATCAATTGAAGGTGTGCCAAGGGAGTTTGGTGGTGATGAAGGAAGAGCTTTTGGGTGACCTATATAAATTGATGGGCGAAACTCAGGTGGGAGAGGCAGAAGTAGCAAATGCAAACATTGTGTCTCCTACAATTTGGCATCGTCGTTTGGGATATATGAGTGAGCGTGGGCTACAACTATTATCAAATAAAAAGCTTCTTTTAGGGTAAAAGTTAGTGTCACTAGAATTTTGTGAAGACTGCATCTATGGAAAACAAAGAAGGCTTTCTTTCTCTTTATCACTATAGCAAAGTAAGGACTTTCTTGATTTAATCCATTCAGATACTTGGGAGTCACCTGATAAGTCACTGGGTGGGTGTTCCTATTTTGTATCCTTCGTTGATGATTATTCTCGCAAGGCTTGGATATATATATTCTGAAGCATAAATCTGATGTTTTTGAGACTTTTAGAAATTCAAGGCTCTAGTGGAAATAGAAAAAGGTTTGAAAATCAAGTGCCTACGTTCAGATAATGAAGGAGAATATTGCTCCAAGGAATTTGAGAAGTTTTGCATCGAGCCTGAAATTCAGCGATACCTTATAGTGCCTGGTACACCACAACAAAATGGTATGACAGAAAGGTTAAATAAAACACTCATAGAGAGGGTCCAAAGTATGTTGAGTACTGCAAAACTTAACAAGAGGTTTTGGGCATAGGCTATGAATATGGCCTGTTACTTAATTAATCGAGCACCGACAAAAACTCATGGGTTTGAAATTCCAAAGAAGATTTAGAGTGGTAAGCCAATAAATTATTCTCATCTCCATGTTTTTGGATGTGATGCATATGCATGGATCCCAAAAGAAAAGAAAACAATTAGATAAGAACTCTCAAAGATGTATTTTTCTTGGCTATGCTAAAGGAGTAAAGGGGTATCAATTGTGTGACCCTACGACCCACAAGATCATTGTTAGCCGAGACATCGTCTTTAATGAAGAATCTTTTCAAGGCACTAAGGAAGAACAAGATGATAAAGTTGTTATTCCTATTGAGTTCTTTGATGCACGTGATAAGCAGCAATCAGAGCAAGTATAATCAAATGATGAAGCAATAGCTGGTGAACCAGGCACAGAGTCTTTGCAATCATCTGAATATGCTATCTCTCTAGATGAACCACTAGCAAAGTCGAAGCGGCCTAGGAAGGTCATTAGACATCCTTCTAGGTATAATGACTATCTCACTTCTTTCATTCCTTCTTCTAATCATGTTTGTGCTTATGGTGCTTTAGCGGAGGAAGATGAGCCAACTTCATATAAGGAGTATTGTGAGTCCACCAATGCTAAAAAGTGGCATTATGCTATGGAAGAAGAGATGGAGGCACTTCGAAAGAACAAGACCTAGGAACTTGTAGCTCTACCGAAGGAAAGAAGTCTGATTGGCTGTCAGTGGGTATATAAAGTAAAGAATGATTCAAATAAAAATGTGGAGAGATTCAAAGCACGTTTGGTAGTAAAGGGTTATGCTCAGAAGTCAGGGATTGACTTTGATGAGATTTTCTCATTGGTGGTTCGATTGACTACTATTCAAGTTGTTTTGGCGATCGCGACAGTCATGGATTTGGAACTTGAGCAGATGGATGTAAAGATATATTTCTTACATGGCAATTTGGAACAGAAGATTTATATGTCACAACCTGAAGGTTTTATTGAATAAGGAAAGAAAGAGTTGGTTTGTCGGCTGAACAAATCATTGTACTATATCAAACAGGCACCAAGGTATTGGTACAAGCGACTTGATTCCTTTATGGTGAGTTTGGGATTTGACTGATTGGAGGCAGATCATTGTGCATATTTCTGTAGTTATGATGATAGGAGCTTTTGTATCTTACTGTTGTATATCGACGATATGATGATTATAGGGAATAGCAAGAGTTAGATATAAAATCTGAAAACTCAGTTGGCTGGAGAGTTTGAAATAAAGTACTTAGGAGCCGTAAACCAAATACTTAGGATGAAGGTGCTATGGAATAGGAAGGATAGGAAGGTTTGGCTTTCACAAAAGGGATATGTGGAGAAGGTTCTGCAGTGCTTCAATATGCAGAATGCAAAGGCGGTTTCTATACAATTTTCTACCCAATTAAAATTGTCAGCAGAGTAATTACCCAGTACAAAAGCAGAAAAGGATGACATGGCCTGGGTACCATATTCATCAGCAGTAAGGAGTCTTATGTTTGCCATGGTAAGTATAAGACCAGACATTGCACAAGTAGTGGGAGTTGTAAGCTGATTTATGGCAAATCCAGGTAGTGACCATTGGAAAGAAGTTAAGTGGATCCTTAGATATCTAAGGGGTACATCTGATTTCTCACTCTATTTTGGTTCAATAGATTTGGAGTGCATTGGATATGTCGATTCTAATTTTGCAGCAGATCGTGATAGGAGGAGATCTACCATAGGTTATGTATTCTCTATGGGTGGTGGTGCTATAAGCTATGAGTCCAAGCTTCAGTTAGTGGTCGCATTATTAACGATAGAGGCAGAATATATTGCTATGGCACATGCATGTAGAGAAGCTATTTGGCTTAAAAGGCTTCTTGGGGAATTCAGGGTGAAGCAGGATGTGATAAGAGTAAATTGTGATAGTTAAAGCGCATTGCACTTGGCAAAAAATCCGGTGTTTCATTCTCGAACAAAGCATGTCGACATTCTCTATCATTTTGTGACAAATGTGATGGATGATGGTTTAATCTCACTGTTGAAGATTCAAACTAATGCAAATCCAGCGGATATGTTGACCAAGCCTGTGACTCGAGAGAAGCTAAATTGGAGAAAAGCTTCCCTTGGTCTTGGAGCTACTTAAGCAGTGGGAGGTTGGCAAGGCCTCCAAGGATGGCATTCTTTGGCACTCGACACATGCCTTCAAGTAGGAGATTATTGAGATGCAAACCTGTGCGTGGCCCACACAGGTTTACTTTCTTATACATCTAGGTCATCCTTTTTGTTTTGATCCAACGACTGGTTATTATCCCAATTCATGCAGGAATAGGGTTTACTTTCTTATACATCCAGGCCATCCTTTTTGTTTTGATCCAACGGTTGGTTATTATCCCAATTCATGCATGAATAGGGTTTACTTTCCTATACATCCAGGACATCCTTTTTGTTTTGATCCAACGGCTGGTTATTATCCCAATTCATGTAGGAATAGGGTTTTGATCTATAAAAAGGAGGCTGTGAGCTTGGGTTGGGGGTACGATTTAGAGATGATCCTGTTGGTGAGGTTTTTGGAGTTCTTTTGAGAGGGTTCTGGGGCTTTAGAGAGGTAAGTTCTTATTATTTTTCTCTTGTAATTTTGTGCCATGGATTAATAAATAAAAGAATCATCAAGGAGGTCTTGCCCATGGACGTAGGCTAAGGATAAAAGGCTGAACCAAGTTACATCTGGTGTGTTGATCTTTTTATTTGTTGCTTGATTATCTCTCTTGCAACGTTATTTGTTTGTTCAATTACTTTTCTCTACAAAACGACCTCAATTATTGCTGCATGTGTGTACCGTGTAATCTGAGGTGTGCTCGGTTATTACCCGGTCGGTTCCTTCATAGTAGGCATGCATGCATGAATATGATGATGCACCAATGTATGCAAATGTGGTAACTATGATGAGTTTAGTGCTTAGGGTATAGTGAGGAGTTTAGTGCTCTCGCTTGCAAATGTGGTTAACTGTGGTCCTGGTTTGGTAGAGAGGATACCTAGTTTGGTAGAGAGGATACAGTCCCTTGACCTACTCCTCTAAGCACTAATTACCTCAAAATCAATGAAGATATATCAATTAGCTTCCATAAAATATGCAGTGGATGAAGGAAAACTAAAACTAGTGTAATAATACCAGTTTAAATGTGGGGAGTAGTTGTTGAAAGAGGATTTATAAAGTCAAGCACAAATAGTTTGGATAAGGGTTGATAGTTTGGTTATATTCTACTTCTATATGGTCAATAGTCAATGCCTGATATTGATATTTTGATCTTGTAGTAATATCGGGAAAGGGTTGGCAGGAACATAAAGCGCAAACACATGCCAAAAGTTGCCTTTATGTGGTGTAGTGTTTTTTTGGTTGCTATCGATCCTAAATCATCCATCAAGAAAAAAATAGTTTCAACAAAATTCTATCCTAACAGATCTAACTCTAGATTGATCCTCCAAATAAACCTACTATTGCCGTCACCTTCATCTTTTTTCCAACAAATAGGTTAGACATGGAGCATAACTCTAGGCCGAGTTTACTCCATCTAAGTCCACCTAATGGAATAGAGTAGATAATGGAGGCTAAATAATATCAACATATTGACCAAAAACCAAGATCCTCAGTGGAAAAATACTCAGTATTGCAAGCCTCATAGACCCAATCGAGTTGTTCTTATTTAGAAAGAGCTCTGAGAGCCTCATTGATCCACGGTTGCTATTTGTTACCTGTTACACTATATATATATATATATATAAAGAGTGGGAAAACAATATAAAAGTCTATAAATATATGATATCGGTAAGATGCAAAGAAAATCTCAAGTACGAAATTGCATTAGAAGCAAGAGTGTAGATCATAGTGACCAATGATGTTTTTTTTTCTTTTTTTGCAGCAAATGCTTCAAGGCCAAGTAAAGTAGAAATTGACATAGCTGCTTTAATATTTTCATCAAGGCCAAGTGGAGTAGGAACTGACATGGCTACTTTAAAATTTTGCACACTCAAATCAATATTAGAAATTACCATGCGAAATGGTCAATGATGGATGTCAGGTGTTCCATAAGAATTAGAAAAAAAATTTAAATAACAATTGAAAGAATTAAGAAAGGACAAGTGAGAGGAGCCATGCCACCCTATGCTCTATTTCATATGTTTGAATGTTGGAAGAGGCTACATTAATTAATAGAGCTTAGTTTCCATGCTAAATTATGTATGATTATTGGTATTCACTCTTAACTTGATCTAGCACTTAATTACCTTCTTGTTCTTTTTGTACTTTTCTCACTTATCCTTGCTCTTATCTCCTTTAAAATTATTTCTCTTTTTTGTTCTCTTTGGCATTTGAGGAGAAATCATGGCAACCAATACTGTAAATTATTCTGTTTACGCTCTCCTAAATCATCACCAAACCATCCTGGTATTGCGCCAAATAAGCAGTGGAATGATGGATCTGAGTGTCTTACCTTCATAATTATTTGCTGAAATATTATAAAATATCTTGATCAGAAAGGATATTATGTTGATGAATGCTACTTGGTGCAGTACCAAAGCAACGGGGTTAACTATTACTGAAGAATATTTATAATAACATGAAGAATGGTGCAACCTATGCAAACAGCAAGGATGTAATGGTGGCAACCTTTGGGCACTATTTACTTATTAAAAGACAAGAAAACAGAAAATCTAGATGACAACCATTGCATTAGAAGCTTCAGGTTCTAAGAATAATGGTGAATGCACCACCAACTCATTTTAAATAAAGTGATGGGAGTATTGATACGAATAGAAGTTTTAGATAGCTTTCTATTTGCAAGGATAGGCATAATATTTATATAGAATCCTTTAGAGTCAAGAGAAGAACTTTCAAATGCGTTATGTGTCAATGCATCATTACGAGGAAACAGTTGAAGATTTTGAAACAAAAAGCATAAGAATAAAATGACATCTACTTGAATGGAGGATGATATATGATGAGTGGACTTTTATACTTCTATGACTTCATTAATTTTATCACGCAACTTATTGAGACCAGCTTGGTACTTTATTTAATTAATTCCTTTAACCTTTTTCAAAGTCATGATCCATGTTTATGAAGAGACTTGATGTGGCTGATCCAACACCATCCGAATAAATAGTAACGATAGCTAACGGAGATCCCTTTGGCCCCGAAACCTTCTAATCCTCCGATATCAATGTCAGTTTCGCCAAGTGTCTGCCTCGATGATTCACTTCGCATCTCCAAAGTGTCACTCAACCCTTAGCTCTGCCTTGCATCCGGTAAGACCCCGAACATCTCACCCCCGAGACCCCCTCCGGTCTCGGGGTGAGGGCACTGCATCGCAACCCCGAGACCCCTCTCCAGTCTCGGAGTGCACAAGTAACATCTCACCCCCGAGACCCCCTCCGGTCTCGGGGTGAGGGCACTGCATTACAACCCCAAGACCTGAGGGGGGTCTCGGGGTGCACAAGTAACATCTCACCCCCAAGACCCCCTCCGGTCTCGGGGTGAGGGCACTGCATTACAACCCCGAGACCTCCCTCTGGTCTCGGGGTGCACAAGTAACATCTTACCCCCGAGACCCCCTCCGATCTCGGGGTGATGGCACTGCATTACAACCCCAAGACCTTCCTCCGGTCTCGGGGTGCACAAGTAACATCTCACCCACGAGACCCCCTCCAGTCTCGGGGTGAGGGCACTGCATTACAACCCCGAGACCTCCCTCCAGTCTCGGGGTTCACAAGTAACATCTCACCCCCGAGACCCCCTCCGGTCTCGGGGTGAGGGCACTGCATTACAACCCTGAGACCTCCCTCCGGTCTCGGGGTGCACAAGTAACATCTCACCCCCGAGACCCCCTCCAGTCTCGGGGTGAGGGCACTGCATCGCAACCCCGAGACCTCCCTCCGGTCTCGGGGTGCACAAGTAACATCTCACCCCCGAGACCCCCTTCGGTCTCGGGGTGAGGGCACTGCATTACAACCCCGAGGCCTCCCTTCGGTCTCGGGGTGCACAAGTAACATCTCACCCCCGAGACCCCCTCCGATCTCAGGGTGAGGGCACTGCATTACAACCCCGAGACCTCCCTCAGGTCTTGGGGTGCACAAGTAACATCTCACCCCCGAGACCCCTTCCGGTCTCGAGGTGAGGGCACCGCATCTCAACCCCGAGACTCCCCTCCGGTCCCGAGGCGCGGGAGAGAGCCCCCTCCGGTCTCGGGGTGCGGGAGCGACGCTCGGCACATGGACTGGCCTTTGAACCAAGCAACAACTTCGGGCCACCTGGAGCACCCATGTGGCCCGCTGTACGCCTGTAGCTGTGGGTGACCATACCTCATAACGGCGTATGGCTCATTGCTCATGCTCAACTGTGCATGACCATACCCCGTTACGGAGTACGATTCACCACCACTTGTAGCTGTGCGCAGTCACATCTAGCGACAGTGCGCACCAAATGCAACCACAGCTGCCGGACACCTATGAGGCCGTACTAGCAAGTAACGTAGGACACCTCCACACACACGATGACAGTACGACCCGTCATTGTCGAGCCTCACCTTTTTGTTTGTTACCAAACGGGGCGCCCCAGAATCACTGATCTTTTGGGATGGAAAGCAGATCTTCGAGCAGGTATAAAAGGCCACACTTTCACTGTAAGTGAGGATCCGAAAAACTTAGGTTTTCTAGTCTTCTTCTTGCTAGTGAAACCCTAACTCTCTAGCTTCTTCGGCTAGTGAGTTCTCATCTGTTCCCAAGTGACTGACTTGAACGTCAGAGAGTCCCCACCGGAGCATCCGGTCTCTGGGGACTTTTCTTGCAGGAGCCCATTGAGGAGGACGTCTATTTCCCCGGCACTTGAAGAAGGTAACTTGGTGTCAACAAATTGGCGCGCCAGGAAGGGGGGGAAGAGAAAAGCTTCGAACCTGTTAGTGACTTCTTCCTCCTCAAACTCTTAGACGATGGTGACAACTCGCGCACGAGAGGCTACCGTCAGTTACGCTGGGGGGCAGCGTCAAGGGGTTGATCAGCCTGCAGTTAGCCCCTCAGCTCCTCTAGCCAACGTTCCTGCACCAGCGCCGGTACCGCAGCCTCAAGAAGATCGGTTTCATGATCTTGCCGCGCAAGTCCAATCCTTGGCCACAGTGGTCCAAGGCCTGCAATGTCGAACGGTGATTGCACGGCAACCAGAACCCCTCCCGTCGGTGCCAGGAGTCCCTTAGCCCAGCCTGCACTCATTTGGAGGAGGTCTCCTACCCAGGAAGCCTGCCATCACTGCGCTTCATCTAAGCCTCGCCACCGCGAGGCCTCCAAGCGGCCCCGGTCGCCCTCTCGCCGCGTTAGCGCATCTCCCAAGCGGCGGCATGAGAGAGAGGCGGAGCGCCCCCGTAGGCCTCCCCGCCGCTTTTCCCCCTCAGACTCCTCGAGGGAAGGGTCCTTCGATGGCGGAATAGCCCATCGAGCAGAGCGTCGACTTGATGAGTATAACTAGCGGTTGGAAGAGCTCAGCCGCCGGATTACCAACCCTCTGGAGGCAGACTACGACAGCCAGCCACCGCTGTCTCGCCGCATCATGGAAGAGCCCATCTCCATCCGGTTCCATCTTCCTCAGTTGGACCCTTACAATGGGACCATGGACCCCCTGGACCACCTAGAAAGCTACAAGGTTCTCATGCAGGTCCAGGGGGCAACCGACTCACTCATGTGCAGCACCTTCCCAGCCACCTTGAAGAAAGCTGCCCGAGCATGATATTCTCGCCTGCCACCGCGGAGTATTGACTCCTTCCGTCAGCTAGAGAGGGCCTTCCTGGCCCATTTTGATGCCTTCAGAAAGATTCCAAGGGTAGCCGACAGCCTCTTCTCTGTCCAGCAGAAGAGTGGTGAGTCCCTACGGGATTACGTCGCTCGGTTCAAGAAAGCTGCCTTGTAAGTTTACAATCTTGAGGACTCAGTGGCCACCTTGGCCTTGAAGCGAGGGCTTCGCCCGTCTCACTTCGCTTACTCCCTTGACAAGAAGCCACCCAGCTCATACGCCGAGCTCTTGACCCGGGCCCAGAAATTCATACGAGCTGACGAGGCTGACTCCTCCCGGCGCGAGGCTAGCGGGAGCATCCCCAAGAAGCCGGCCCAACTGGAACCTACCGAGGCTCATCCCAGAAGGCCTGAGCCTCCTCATCGACCAAACAACCATCCCCGAGCCCCTGCATCAAGAGACGGGCCCTACACTCCTCTGCTCGTGCTGATATCGCACATCCTGCTCGAGATTGAAGGTGAGCCTTATCTTCAGCACCCTCCTCCAATGAACCCGAAGATCCCCCGCAACAAGAACCTTTATTGTCGCTACCACCGGGACCATGGCCATGACACCGATGACTGTCATAAGTTAAAAAAGGCGATAGAGGATCTTATCCAGCGTGGCCACCTGGAAAAATTCATCCAGAGGAACAACCCGGGAGCCCCTGGCCCGTCGGCGCCCCCGCCACCGATGATCGACAATGCTCCAACCGAAAAGATGGTGACGATGATTTCCTGGGGGGCAGGTGGACCACCCAAGAGGCCGACGGAAGGAGGCAAGCTAGCTCCTAATTGGGAAGGGCCCTACCGGATCACCGAGACACTCCATCACGGAGCATACAAGATTGAAGAGCTGGGTGGGAAGCAGCTACCTCGAACATGGAATGCCGACAACCTTCGTCGGTATCATCAGTAGTGCATTTCTCTTCTCACCTTAAATACCATGTATGTATTCTTTTGGGCCCTCGCCCCTCATTCTATATTAACGAATTTGAATTTTAGCACCTCAGTTTTTGACCAAAAGCCCGACTCCCATCGGCACTTAAAGCCCTGGGCCAGCCAAGCACAAAGCCAGACTCCCGTCGGCCCTTAAAGCCCTGGGCCAGCCAGGCACAAAGCCAGACTCCCGTCACCACTTAAAGCCCTAGGCCAGCCAGGCACAAAGCCCGACTCTCGTCGGCACTTAAAGCCGTGGGCCAGCCAGGCACAAAGCTCGACTATCGTCGGCACTTAAAGCCCTGGGCCAGCCAGGCACAAAGCCCGACTCCCGTTGGCACTTAAAGCCCTGGGCCAGCCAGGCACAAAGCCCGACTCCCGTCGGCCCTTAAAGCCCTGGGCCAGCCAGGCACAAAGCCCGACTCCGGTCGGCCCTTAAAGCCCTGGGCGAGCCAGGCACAAAGCCCAACTCCCATCGACACTTAAAGCCTGGGCCAGCCAGGCACGAAGCCCGACTCCCGTCGACACTTAAAGCCCTAGGCCAGCTAGGCACGAAGCCTGACTCCCATTGGCCCTTAAAGCCCTAGGCCTGCCAGGCACAAAGCCCGACTCCCGTCGGCACTTAAAGCCCTGGGCCAGCCAGGCACAAATCCCGACTCCCGTTGGCACTTAAAGCCCTGGGCCAGCCAGGCACAAATCCCGACTCCCATCGGCACTTAAAGCCCTGGGCCAGCCAGGCACAAAGCCCGACTCCCGTCGGCACTTAAAGCCCTGGGCCAGCCAGGCACAAAGCCCGACTCCCGTCAGCCCTTAAAGCCCTGGGCCAGCTAGGCACAAAGCCCGACACCCATCGGCACTTAAAGCCCTAGGCCAGCCAGGCACAAAGCCCAACTCCCATCGGCACTTAAAGCCTTGGGCCAGCCAGGCACAAAGCCCGACTCCCATCGGCACTTAAAGCCCTGGGCCAGCCAGGCACAAAGCCCTACTCCCATCGACACTTAAAGCCCTCGGCCAGCCAGGCACAAAGCCCGACTCCTGTCGGCACTTAAAGCCCTGGGCTAGCCAGGCACAAAGCCCGACTCTCGTCGGCACTTAAAGCCCTGGGCCAGCCAGGCACAAATACCAACTCCCGTCGGCACTTAAAGCCCTGGGCCAGCCAGGAATAAAGCTCGACACACCTCCGGCAAAGTGGTGAGCCATCAGTTCTCAGGAGCCCTTCTACCTCGACCTCCAAAATTCGATGCCCCGACTCCAGGAAGCTCATCCTTCCCGGCCCCAAGGTTCGACCCTATATGGCTAACTCAATTCGCGAATGAATTAAGGGTTACCCCTCAGTGCTGATGAAGCCCTGAGAGGTCGCACGTCGCTAATCAATGAATTTGGGGTAGAGGTTGCAGGTGGACAGACAATTCTTCTTGGAGAAAAATGATATTTCATTAATTTAAAGTAATTACAAAATGCCGACCTAATCGGACTTGCAAAAATAAAATACAAGTGGAGGCTCATAGTTCGGCCGGTGTAGGCTCATCATCATATGGGGCCAACTCCGAGGGACGTTCAAGCTCGACCTCTAAGACTTGAGGAAAGTTCAAGTCCTGGGCGACTTTTTCTTTCCTGTGCTGAAATCCTTGGAGAAACGCCCCCGCCGAAGCTTCCGCCAGTTCGTCTGCAAAGCGCTTGGACGCTTTGAATTCTTCTATGACCCCAACGGTCCTGGCTGCGATGGTTACTTCCACTTCGACAGCTCGAACTCCTTTCGCTGCAGCGAGAGCTGTCGCTGTTGCCCTCTCGGCCTCCCGGGCGCGACTTGCCTCCTCTTCAACTTCATCAGCCCTCTCTTCCGCTGCCCTTGCCCTCTCCTCAACTGACCTTACCCTTTCTTCGGCCGACCTTGCTCTCTCCTCATCCTCGGTCGCCTGACTCTCCATTTCTTGGATGGCCAAGGTCAGTTCAGAGATGTGTAGGTCTCTTACTGCAACGGTGTTTTCGGCGTCTGTCATCTGGCAGAGTGCCGCTCGCAAGCGGTTGGCCTCGGCCTCCGCTCGGATCTCAGCAGCCCTTATCTCATCGGCCTGAGCGGTTCTGGCCGACTCCAGGGCCCCCTTGGCCACCTCCGCGCGATGACGAGCCTCCTCGGCCTCCTTCTGAGCCTCACGCTGAAGGGTCTTCCCTCCGTGAATGACCTCCCTCGCAGCCCTTAGGGAGTTCGCAAGCTGCGTGCAAGCTCCGTGTATAAAAAAAGGGGGAGGAAGGAAAAAAGAGATATAGAGGCGAAGGGTTGCAGGACCACTTACTCTGACGAGAGCTGCATAGGATTCCCGGAAGAACATACCCGCCTTCAGGTGGCTGAGCTCTTCCAGGACCTTGGGTATGAAGACTGGCAAGAGGACCCGCTCGGCCCAACGCCCATCGTTCAGAATGGAGTCCCGAGGCGGCCCTGGTCTAGCCCCACTCCCTTTGGCTGCCTCGGCATTTTCTGGCTCGGTGTGCGGACTGCTTATCGGCGTCCGCTCGGGGGGCGGGCTTATTGCCCCCAACGGCCCCTTGCCCCAGCTCTTGGCTGCCTCAGGGAGGATTGGTCCACTGGGAGCAAAGAGCTCCCCTGCTACCATGAGCTCCTCTGCTATCGCGGGCTCCTCTGCTACCGTTGGCTCCTCCGCAGCCGGCTCCTCCATAGGTGTCTCCTCAGCCACCGCCCTCTCCGGCGGAGTGTCGGCTGTGAGGTCAATCTCTGGAGTGACCGGGGGATCATGCGGTGCTAGTGGCTCCGACACCCACGCCGTCGGGCGTTTTGGAGCCGGTGCTCGCCAGCCTTCACTCGGTCCTTCCCGGGCCCTTTTCTTGATGGCAGCCTTCAGGAGTCTCTAGGTTGAGACCTTCATGGCTACACAGTATAGGTCAAAGTCAGTTAAAAAAAATGAAACCAAGCAAAACTTTGGCTAAGTATGAAGATGGCTTACCCTGGTGGGAGATAAGACCCGCCAACTGGAGGTTATCTTCTGTCAGGAGTAGGGTGTACCGAGGGATCTCGGTAGCCAATAACTGCTCCAACGCTTCCCTGTCTCCAGGATGGACGGTAGAATTGGCGTTACCTCGAAGGTCGGGGTCTCCCCACCGGGACTTGACTTGGTCTAGATTGGCGAAGAAAAATCAGGATTTCCATTCCTTGATGGAGGAAGGAAGGATAAGCTTGAGGACCCGATTGGGTCGGGGCTGAAACAGCCACCAACCCTTCTGGACTCGAAGGATGTAGAAGGATCAAAAAAGGGAGATTCGGAGGGTAATGCCAAGACGATGACAGAGAATGACAAAGGCGCTAATGACCCGAAAGGAGTTCGGGACCAGCTGGGAAGGAGTCAAGGAATAGTATTCAAGGAGATTAACAAAAAAGGGAGGAAAGGGTGGCCGGAGGCCGACCCTCAGGCAAATTTCGTAAATGGCCACTCGGCCTGGTCGGAAAGAAATGACTCTATCATCGGGAGTCAGCAAGAAAAACCCAATGTCCCAAGGAATCTGGTAACGAGCCCGGATGTTTGCCAAATCCCGGCTTGTTACCGTGGAAGCGGTCCCCTCTAGGGACTCTGCCTCCACCCTCGAGGAGGTGCCGGCCTTCGTCCGGCGTCTCCTCGATGGGGCCCTGCTAGCCACCGTCGGACATTCCCCTGCGGGAGCCCTACCGGTGGCCTGCCGCTGGGCCAAAGGGGCGTGGTCCTCCGGATCAGAGGACCACTCAAGCGAGGGAGAGGGAGAAGGAGCAGAAGAAGCTCGGTGCCTCTCAGAGGGAGAACGATCCTCCGGATCGTCCTCCGAGGTTCGGGATGGGGAACTCATGGTTAAAAGAAAGAATAGGAGAGTCTAGAAGAGACAAAAGCTGACCTGAAGGAGGAAAAAGCTATGCTCAGGATCTCGGGTTGCAGGAGAGACCAAGATGCAGAGGCTCAGAGGAAGAAGACAATGATGGCAAGAGCGGTGTGGCCAGATTCAACCCCCTTCCGCGTTTTATTCGGTTTCAAATCATCCCGCCATGTCTCATTAGCCACGTGGATCCCCACCATAATCTGGCTCGCCTCGGTGGTTGCCCAACGTGTGATATGATATGCCTTCGACCAATGATAAGACTCCGCTAACATCGCCGTTATGAGAGGTAATGATGGCGCAGCTTGTCTCACGGACTTCAAAGGGTTAATTTTGCCTCAAGGACGATTGTGGCAGGTTGAGTGGACGGAAGCGGCCGTCCTTCACATTCCCCATGCTGTTCGCATAGGGCCACGGTAGTCACCAGGGATACGTGTCCGGAGCCGACTCGCGAAAGACGGGGATCAGCCACGTGGGAAGTAGCACCCCTTTCGCCTTGCCAGTGTGGGCCCGCTTCGTCTCAGGGGTAAGGGGGCACCTGATGTGGCTGATCCAACACCGTTCGAATAAATAGTAACAACAGCTAATGGAGATCACTTTGGCCCTAGAACCTTCTAATCCTCCGATATCAATGTCAGTTTCGCCAAGTGTCTGCCTCGAGGATTCACTTCGCACCTCCAAAGTGTCACTCAACCCTTAGCTCTACCTTGCATCCGGTAAGACCCTGAATATCTCACCCCCGAGACCCCCTCCGGTCTCAGGGTGAGTGCACTTCATCGCAACCCCGAGACCCCCCTCCGGTATCGGGGTGCACAAGTAATATCTTACCCCCGAGACACCCTCCGGTCTCGGGGTGAGGGCACTGCATTATAACCCCGAAACCTCCCTCCGGTCTCGGGGTGCACAAGTAACATCTCACCCCCGAGACCCCCTCTGGTCTTGGGGTGATGGCACTGCATTACAACCCCGAGACCTCCCTCCGATCTCAGGGTGCACAAGTAACATCTCACCCCCGAGACCCCCTCCGATCTCGTGGTGAGGGCACTGCATTACAACCCGGAGACCTCCCTCCGGTCTCGGGGTGCACAAGTAACATCTCACCCCAAGACCCCCTCCGGTCTCGGGGTGAGGGCACTGCATTACAACCCCGAGACCTCCCTCCGATCTCGGGGTGCATAAGTAACATCTCACCCCCGAAACCCCCTCTGATCTCGGGGAGAGGGCACTGCATTACAACCCCGAGACCTCCCTCCAGTCTCGGGGTGCACAAGTAACATCTCACCCCCGAGACCCCCTCCGGTCTCGGGGTGAGGGCACTGCATCGCAACCCCGAGACCTCCCTCCGGTCGCGGGGTGCACAAGTAACATCTCACCCCCGAGACCCCCTCCGGTCTCGGGGTGAGGGCACTGCATTACAACCCTAAGACCTCCCTCCGGTCTCGGGGTGCATAAGTAACATCTCACCCCCGAGACCTCCTTCGGTCTCGGGGTGAGGGCACTGCATTACAACCCCGAGACCGAAGGTTCACTACATTACAACCCCGAGACCGAAGGTTCACTACATTACAACCTCGAGACCTCCCTTTGGTCTCGGGTGCACAAGTAACATCTCACCCCCGAGACCCCCTCCGGTCTCGGGGTGAGGGCACTGCATCTCAACCCCGAGACTCCCCTCCGATCCCGGGGCACGGGAGAGACCCCCCTCCGGTCTCGAGGTGCGGGAGCAATGCTCGGTACATGGACTGGCCTTTGAACCAAGCAACAACTTCGGGCCACCTGGAGCACCCACGTGGCCCACTGTATGCCCATAGCTGCGGGTGACCATACCTCATAGCGGCGTATGGCTCATTCCACATGCTCAACTGTGCATGACCATACCCCGTTATGGAGTACGATTCACCACCACTTGTAGTTGTGCACGGTCACATCCAGCGACAGTGCGCACCAAATGCAACCACAGCTGCCGGACACCTGTGAGGCCGTACTGGCAAGTAACGTAGGACACCTCCGACACACACAATGATAGTACGACACGTCACTGTCAAGCCTCACCTTTTTATTCGTTACCAGACGGGGTGCCCCAGAATCAGTGATCTTTTGGGACGGAAAGCAGATCTTCGAGCAGGTATAAAAGGCCGCACTTTCACAGTAAGTGAGGATCCAAAAAACTGAGGTTTTCTAGTTTTCTTCTTGCTAGTGAAACCCTAACTCTCTAGCTTCTTCGGCTAGTGAGTTCTCATCTGTTCCCAAGTGACTGACTTGAGCATCGGAGGGTCCCCACTGGAGCATCCGGTCTCTAGGGACTTTTCTTGCAGGAGCCTATTGATGAGGACGTCTATTTCCCCGTTGCTTGAAGAAGGTGACTTGGCGTCAACAAGACTAGCTCCAATCCTGTAAGTTTTCCTTCTCCTGGGGCACCTTGTAATTATCTGTATCTCTCTATAGTCATCAACCAAAATCCAACAACAAGGCTATCTTCTCTTTGCTGTCTTTCTCCATGATTTTGGATGATCTTACAAGCTGTTCAGGGTTGAGGACCAGTGACTTTGCATTGCTCTCATCAAACACCCCATGCAAAATGGGGGTTGAATCTGTCACTGAAAACAGCTTCAAGAATATGCCTCCGTTAATAAACATTCTTCTTTGCTTTCTCATTTCATAATGCGAGCTTATCCCTTGATGCTATTATTTCACATACAAATGTCAAGCTCATATACAATGAAAAGTTGAAGTGAATGGGTATCATGAGGGACAACCTTTGATCCATGTACACAATTCTCTTGCTGTTTGTTTCATGGCTTAGTTGAATATTTCCACATTTCATCAGGAAAACAGCACCAAATTAAGAATTCACCTCTCAGGACCATTGAAGGTAATGACAAGTTTGCATCATCCAAGTTCTGTTTTGACTGGGTAAGTCTTCTCTTTGGCAAATGAAAACAACTGAGAATGAAGCCATTGAGACTTGCATCAACACAACAAACAAATTCCATTTGAGACACTCATTGATGATTCCTCAATTATTTCTGCAGTCCTCTACTCTTTTTGACACTACTACCACCTATCCTAAAGGGATTAATGGCATATATTGCAATCAAGAATAAGCTCTTAACTATTAAGTTTGGCTATGAAAGGCCCTATGGTCCATATATGTTAAATTAAATCTCCATAGGATCAATAATTGCTTTACTTTTTACGAATAAAGAACATCTTACAGATAACTTCTGGTCGAAGTGATTTCACAAAAGAAGAGGAAAAATATCCTTTATCCACAGCGCAAGTCCCTCTAGAAATCTTCAAAGATCTTATCAAGAAGAGCAGATCAGATTTTTCTCTTCATTTTTTATTCTCTATTCATACTCAAAAATATATAAAAAAAGGACCCTTTTATAAAATGAAACCATATAATAAAGGAAACCACTCTCCCTGTGCAATTGCAAAAACTGCAACAAATGTCCACGTAATTATCATCGTGGGCATATATTTTCAACATCTTCCACTTGCACATGATGATAATTTCATTTATAACATATATTTCTCATTCAAATTTCTAAATGTAATTCATACTAGGAAAATGGCCGTGTGACCAGCAAGTTCAGCTGAGCTATAATGTTATATAATGGTTAGGAGTACATAATAGCTTCAATAATAGAGAGAAAACAAATACATATAAACTTGCTTATACCTTAGACTAAAAATTTTACATCATTACATCTCTGATCCCTCATAAATATCAAAGAGCATGCTTAATCTTTCATAAGCATATTATATTCACAATTATGTCAAGTGAATTACATAATTGATCGACCAGTGAATACATACTATGATGTAAATTAAATCAGTCTTTCTTCTCAACTCGAATCTTTTAACTCCATATAGCTGCTTTCCTAGATATGTCCCGCAAATTGTATAATTCTTGATTATTGGTAACATGCTAAAGTAGCAATACTATAATAAAGTCTTAAGAGATTGTTAAAAAGTCATAAGGGTATAAAATAATTTTAAATCTTCAGGATCTCACATAGAGAAGAAGTAGGGATCCATTCTTCTACTATCCTTATTGGTCAACTAAGCACACATGGTATGAATCACGTGCTACAATGTTTATTTCTTTAATAAGAGCGTATGTCTTCTTATTTCAAACATCGTACAGACTTAAGTTCAAACACACTTCAGTGTCTAACCTGAATTCACCAACCATATCTTTCCTAACCTTGTGAATTCATACCTGGCTATTAAACAGGCAAAGTAAATAGTGAAATATTTACTTCGATCATAATTATTATAATGATCTCATCTTGATATCTGATCAAGGCGACATAGGCTTTAGCTTATCTCTCTCAAAAAAGTTTAGCTAATAGCTGTCTCATCTCTGTATGTTATATAAACATCAGAGGCGATTGTCTATGCGAGAAGACCAATCTTAGCCTGACGACATACTTTTATAATAGATACTATTACCATATCCCATCTCATGAAGCCATATCAAAGATACTAATCATGGCACAGAATATATATAGATAAGAATGTATTTCTTTACATTCACATGCATATCATATTCTACGTAATCCAAGAGACTTTACATGAACTTAAAATAAGTCTCTACTAAGGGCTTTGGTAAAGGGATCTGCAAGCATATATTGTGTGGAGATATATTGCAAAACTATTTCCTTTGGTGCAATTATATCTCTTACAAAATTTTATTTGATGTCTATATGCTTGGTCTTACTATGATATTTGGGATCCTTGGTATAAGCAATGGCTGTCTGATTATCATAATGAATAATCACTTGACTCCTACTATCTTTAAAGAATTCAACATGCTCAAGAAATATTTTCAGTTAGATAGCTTCTTGTACTGCTCCTGAACATGTTATAAATTCAGCTTCCATTGTTGATAAAACCACACATGTTTGCTCCTTACTATTCCATGAAATGGCCCCATTATTTAGTAAGAATGCATAACCTGAAGTTGACTTTCTTTCATCTCGATCTCTAGCCCAATCAGCGTCAGAAATCCTTTTAGATTTAAGTCTGATCCTTGATAACAGAGATTGTAATCTGTTGTGCCCTTTAGATATCTAAATATTCTTTTTACCACTTTCCAATGTAGTTGATCAGGATTTGATTGGAAACGGCTAACAAGTCCCACAGTATAATAGATATCTGGCCTTGTACATAACATAATGTACATTAAACTTCTAATAGCACTAGCATATGGTATCCTGGACATTTTTATTTTTCTTCTAAACTTATTGGACACATGTTATTACTCAAACATTCTCCTTTTGCTATAGGGGTATCAAAAGATTTATAATTTTTCATGTGAAAACATTCAAGTATTTTCTTTATATATGTCTCTTGCGATAATGCTAAGAGCTTCTTAAACAATCTCTAAGAATCTTGACCCCTAATATAATTCGCTTCTTCCATGTCCTTCATATCAAATTTTGAGGACAACCATTCTTTAATGAAATATAAGAATTCTTTATTATTTCCAACAAAAAGAATATCATCCACATAGAATGATAATATCACAAACTTTTCTTTAGATCTTTTAATGTACACACAATGATCTTCATTAATTATCTCAAAGTCATATGAGACAATTACATCATGGAATCTCAAATTTCACTGTCTTGATGCTTGTTTTAGGCCATAAATTGATCTTGTTAATTTGCACACTTTGTATTCATGGCTCTCCATTAAGAAAAGTTGTTTTGGCATCCATCTTATGCAATTCCAAATCTAATTGTGCTACAATAGCTAGGATTAAGCGAATAGAAGTAAACCTTACAATAGGAGAAAAGTTTCTTCAAAATCTATACCCTCTTGTTGGGTATAACCTTTAGCAACAAGTCGTGCCTTATATCGATCAATTGTTCCATCTATTTTTTGCTTGATTTTGAGAACCCACTTTTCCAATACCTTTGCGATTAGCAAGTAGATTGACTAACTCCCATACTTGATTCTTTTCCATGGATTCCATTTCTTCTTCCATGGCAATTTTTCATTGTTCCTTAGCAAGGCATGATAAAGCTTCATTCACAGTGTTAGGTTCCACATCATCTTCTGGAGTAACCATGAGAGCTTCTCCCTCAATTTCAAATTTTCGACGTGGAATGCTTTTTCTAGCACTCCTTAATTCAAGTTCTTGTGAAGAAGATGTAGATATTAAATCACTCCTACTCGGTTGAGTATTTTTAATTTCAATTGCTTGAGTAATATTATCATTTAAATCCTCCAACTCACATAGGGAGGTAATTTTGTCAATCTCACCCCTACTAGAAAATTCATTCTCCAAAAATACAGCATCTCGTGATTCTATTTTAGAGATACTTCCATCCATTTGATCACCTATGAATACATATCCTTTGGAATATTCAGAGTATCTAAAAAGATATATTTCTTTCCTCTATGACCTAATTTGCCAAACTTACTTGACATGTCATGAACATAGGCACCTGACCCCCATGGTCTTAAATGACCTAGTTCAGGTTTTCTGCCTGTCCATAATTCATAGGGAGTAGATGGAATCGATTTGGAAGGTACATGATTAAGTATATATGCAGCAGTTAATAATACATCTTCCCAAAAAGAGATTGGCAAATTTGCTTGTGCCATCATTGACCTAACCATTTCAAGAAGGGTCCTATTCCTTCTTTCAGCGATACCATTTTGTTGTGGCATTTTCAAAATAGTTAGCCGCCTTAATATACCCTTTTCATTACATAATGATTTAAACTGATATGACAAATATTCTCGCCCACGATCAGTTCTTAAGGCTTTTACTATTCTCTCAAGTTGATTTTCAACTTCATTTAGGTACAATCTAAAACAATCTAATGCTTCATATTTGTGAGAGATAAGATACACATAACCATAACGTATAAAATCATCAATAAATGTAATGAAATATGATGCACCATGCCTAGCCCTTATACTTATCAGGCCACAGATGTCAGAATGAATCAATGTCAATGAAAATTCAACCCTAATAGCATTGCCAAAAGGTTTTCTAGTTGATTTTTTAATAACACAATGTTCACATCTGGACAAATCAGTTTTGACTAAAGAGCCCAATAAGTCCTCACTAGTCAATCTGTTCATTCTTTCTTCTCCAATGTGTCCTAATCTAGCATGCCAAATATTAATATCAACATTTGTATTGCTAGAAGAGATAATTAATGAAAAATAATTATTAATAGAATTCAAAGTATCATAATTTACATCAAGTATCATAAAACTATTCGATACATATCCAGATCCATAATATATGTTACTACAGTAAACATCAACACGTCTATCAAAGAAATTTAGTTTATAACCTAAAGTCAAAAGAACAACAACTAAAATAATATTTTGTCATATGTCCGAAGTATAAAGGACATCATGCAGGATCAGAGTTCAGCCATCATGTAGTTCCAACTTGCATGTCCCAATTTCTTTGACCTCAACTCTAGCATTATTTCCCACATATATCCATCTACTTCCAACAGGTATGCGATGAAATTTCACAAACGCTACTCTATCTCGAGCTACATGGTCGGTGGCTCCCTTAGCTGTGGAATCTTTCTTCTTCCAAACTTTATATGCTTCTTGATCCCTTCTGTAGTACCCTCACTAGGATCAACCATGACATGGTTGATGGATTCCAAAGCCTCTTGTTTCTTAAGTACATATTGTATTTTGAGGTACCAGACATGGTAATTATCACCATTCAACTTATCACCTTTGTTCAGATAAGCTATGATATTCTTTGATGCCATGATCTAAATAAAAAATGAAACACATAGTTCATTTTAAAAAACACATATATTATTTGTCAAGTATAAATCAAATCTAATAATAACTTAGTAAATCATATTGAATCAAAAGGTTGCTATGCTTCTAATCATCATCCATTATTCAATGCCTTATTATTATTCATTTAGTTTACTTGAATAGAATAATGCACAATTATGATTCTCGAAGAATTAAAATAAAATTATTATAATTCATAAATAATTAAAGAAACATACATTAAGCAACTCCCACTCAAACATAATAAACATCATAATAAAGGAACATAATTATAGAGTTTTATGCTCAAAGTATCATTATATGATCTTTTGCAATTACATGATTAAACACCTAACAAACAATATGAACATAATTAAATGCCTAATAAACAACATAAGCCAAAATAACTAGGCATATAATCACAAAACAACATATATCTTCATGAATCCATAGGCACCACCAGGAGAAACAAACTTTGAGGTTCTTCTAAAAGTTGTCTGATATTCTTAATGTCATTTTCTAAGTAAAACATCAACCACGTGATAATAAGCCAAAGAAGACTGATACTCCAGATGACCCATCCAAAGGTCATACAAAATCTGCCCAATGTGATGGAAGTGATCTATAGAGTATCCTGACTCTATATTCTGATATAGTTTTGTAACAATATTCTTTAGCTCAATAATCATACAATTAAACTTGGCAATATAATCAATCATGTATCTTCCAGGATAATACTCAAATGTCTACATTGCTTCCCTTAATTGCCTTTGCCTTAGTTCTCGTTTGGTCAATGTGAGTATTTATCTTATCATCTATAATCATAATAAAATATTTTATTAAATTATCATGAATAAAGAAGCATAAATAGAACATGCCAAATAAAAATTATAAATTATTGGATATGTGTTTCAATAGCAGCACCTAAGACCTTAAATTAGAAGTTGCATAATATTGCTACATTGATTATCATAGCACAAGTTATAAGTAGTGCTGGATGCAAAACCAGATAAATTAGATATACTGTAAAAGCCTTGATTTTTTTTGTGTCAAGTTTGAGTTATACATCTGAGGTGTGGCACAATCTAACTCCACTAAAACCTCTACCTCATCTCATGTAACCTGAAACATCTGCCACGGAGAAAAGATGCCATCAGTTTTCGTCATGGACAGCAATTTCGGAGACCGTTCTTGTTCTGACCAATCCCTCCGTCTCCACCGAAAAATGCATTAACCTTCATGACTTCTTTGGGTCCAGTCAAGAGACTGTACCTCCCATATGCTCGTTTCCCTTGGCAAAATAAAAGAAGAGAACAGTGCCAGCAATGGAAAGAGCATGCATTATGTGAGGATGTGTCTCATGATGCGGTGGGATAACCCTTGCATATAAATATTTATATGATCAAAGGTACTCAAAGAACATGGAGCTATTGTTCAAAAAGAAAGGAGAAAACTTCTTTGAGGGTTGCTTTAAGATTACCGCTGCGGTCTGCCTTCGTCCCGATCTCCGGTGTATCTTTGGCTTCCGGTGTCCTTTGCTCCGGTGCTGATGGCCGGCGATGGTTCCTCTTTTCTGTCCGGTGGGGATGGTCTTTCGGGTTGTGGTACGGTGCCCCGTAGGAAGGCTGGTTTGGTGTTCTCTTGGTCAGCACCGTTGCCATCCCCTGAAGTTGTTGCTGGGCTGGAGCGGATGTTCCCGGAGATCATCCAACTGCCCACGACGGAGATTGAAAGGGAGTCGGAGGATTGGATTTCCTCCGGTATGATTGTCCGTCCTCTTTCGAGGTGGGTTCCCCTGGAAGCAGTTCTCAGGGAATTCCGTCGGGCAGGCTTAGCGGGCAAAATTGACTTAATCTCTTTGGCCCATCGGACATTCTTGATGAAATTCGAGCTCCCGGCTGCTCGATGTGCTGCTCTGCTGCAGCCTTGGATTGTTAATGGGCAGCCACTCGCAGTGGAGCCTTGGCGGCCCGATTTCGTCCCGGCTGAGGATGCTCTGCAATCGGCACTGTTATGGATCCGCCTTCCGAATTTACCGATTGAATACTGGAATGAGGAGACGCTTCACAGTATTCTATCGGTTGCTGGCCAATTTGTGGAGGCAGATGTCTTCACGAAGGAGAGGAGGAGGGGCAGCTTCCCTCGTGCCAGCGTGAGGGTTGATTTGAGCAAGCCTCTTCGGCCGGGGGTGAGATTTAGAGGCCGGGGTTCCCCTTTCTGGCAGCAATTTTCATATGAACATGTTGATTCTATCTGCTCGAATTGTGGATCACTCCATTTGTCAGTACCATGTTCGTCTTCCTTGGAACCAGGTTCCCCTGCGGTGGCTCCTCTGTTTGGGCCATGGATGGCTGCACTTCATCACCGGAAGGCGTCCCCTGCTTTGGTGAAGGAGGGGGTGTCATCGGGTCTGGCCTCGGTAGTGGAGGAGCTGGGTAAGGTTCAAGCTGAAGATTTGGGTGATAATGAGGGCTGGAGGGTGCCACGGAAGGTAGCTCGGAGAAGGTCTGGCCCTTCGTCCTCACCTCTGACTGTTGGTTTTGTCAATACTGTGAATAGGAAGGAGAAGGATCCGTGCCGGGTGTCTTCTAACATGCCGGCTACTGTTCATTCTGAAATTGGTTGTTCTGATGCTCCCGTGGGCTCAGCTGAGGGATCTTTGCATGATGGTCTTCCCTCCAATTATCAGAAGTCCTTGAAGGGGAGCAGGAGAAAGAACCATTCTGTGGTTCAGATTGAGAAGGGAAGTTCATTTGAAGCTGTGTTCCATTTTATGGCTAAACATTCAGATGAGCTGAATATTAATTCCCCAGGGACTCTGAGTGCTAAGCCTCCTCCTCTCAGTGGGTCTCATCTGAAGGAGGGTGAGAAGGTGACTTCTAATCCCTTTTCTCTCACTGGATCAGTTCATTGGGCTGGACACTGTAAGGTCCGAGTGGATGCCAATCCAGCCTCTCTGAAGCGGGCTAGGGCTGTTGAGGGCATTGGGCCTCGAGTGTCCCCTAAGGATTCTAAAGGTAAAGGTAAAGGTCGGGCTACTTCTACAGGTAAGGACCCATCCAGGGTTGTTGATAATCCTATGGGGACTGACCTCACTCAGGGATTGGATGATCATGAGTCTGCTGTCCTAGCACTGAAAGATGCCTTAGCTGGATCCCCCTCTGTCTCTCGGGGAGGTGAATCTCCGCCTAAGGATCAGAGTGATGTTTCTCCCATGGAGTCTGCTCAGACGGTACCTATTATCCAGTCAGTGTGTCAGTTGCCGGATTAGGGATTCTAGATACAGAGTTCTGATTCGGGAGCCAATACAAATATGGTAATATCGGGGGACTAGACTGAAGCCTAGGCTTCTTGTCTTTTTGTTTGTTATGAAGATCCTCATTTGGAATGTTCGTGGAGCACTGAAACCTTCTTTTTGGTCCTCCTTTGGAAGGCTTTTGCAAAATCATCATTTTGATATATGTGTTTTATTGGAAACTCGGTTGTCGGGTCTTAGTCTTCAGCGGTTTCGGAGGCGTATTTCCCACAATTGGTCTTCCTATGTGTGGAAGCTAATGGGCTCTCTGGGGGTATTATGGCTCTTTGGCGGAACCCTGCTATTCGTGTTGATGCATTTCACCAGTGTCACCAGCAGGTGGCCTTGGTTATTTCGGAGGGTATCGCTCCGCCCTGGATGCTTTTGGGTGTCTATGCCAGCACTGATTTTTGCCAGCGGCATGATCTTTGGTCGGAGATTCTTACTTTGTTAGGACAAGGGTTCCCGACCCTAGTTGCTGGTGATTTCAACTGTATTGTTGATGCTACTGAGAAGTGCGGGGGACATCGTTTTGTTGATTCTCCGAACTCCATAGAGTTTCGTTCCTTTATATATGCAGCTGGTCTTCTTGATCTTGGCTTCTCGGGTCCGCAGTTTACTTGGTGCAATAACCGGAACGGTACTGCAAGGGTGTGGGAGCGGTTGGATCGAGCTTTGGCTTCCCCTTCCTGGACGCAGTCCTTTTCCTGCGCCACTACTACTCATCTCCCGCGTATTGCGTCAGACCATTGTCCTGTTATTCGTCGACTCGGTATTTGATAAATCAAGTGTGGCGGATGCCAGTTAGAGGGAACTCTGCTTACCGTCTCTCTCGCCGCTTAGAGCTTACTAAATGTAGGCTATTGGGGTGGTATAGAAGAGAGGTGGGGGACCTCATGCAGCAAGTTCAGGATGTTGAAGGGGACATTACTACCTTGCAGGCGAAGGAGGATGCGGAGGGACTTTTATCTGATTTTGATCTTCTGTCTCTTAGAAGGTGTTTGGCATTGCATCACTCCTTGCTCCGTCAGCAGGAGATTTACTGGAGGCAGCAGTCCCGGATACAGTGGATTAAGGATGGTGATAGAAATACTAGGTTCTTTCACCAGGCTACTGTTGCTAGGCGTGATGCTAATCGGATCCGGTGTATGAGGGATGAGGCTGGTAACATCCTTGTAGAAGATGGGGCTATTCGGGAGCAAGTTTTCCAGTTCTTTCAGTCTCGATGGTTGGAGGTGTCTGGTTCTGATTCCCCCATTATCTCTGCTATCCGGACTGCCAGAGTTTCTGAGAGTGAAAATGGTCTTCTGGTTTGGGAGATTCTACCGGAGGAGATTCATTTGGCGGTTTGGGCTTTGGCTCCTGACAAAGCTCCTGGTCCTGATGGCTTTCCGCCTTTCTTCTTCCGCTATTATTGGGATATAGTAGGGCATGATGTTATATTGGCTATTCAGTATGTTTTTTCTGCTAGATCTATTCCTCCTGATTGGCAGCGGACCTTTCTTGCCCTTGTTCCGAAAAGAGCTAATGCGTTGCTCCCCCAGCATTTCAGGCCGATTAGCTTGTGTACTACCCTATATAAAGTTTGCGCTCGGATCTTGGTTACTAGACTGCAGGGCGTGATTCCCCATCTCATTGCTCCGGAGCAGGGTGCCTTCATTCGTTGGCGCAGTATCACTGATAATGCTCTTATTGCCCAGGAGTTTATGCATGACCTTCAGCGTGCCACTCGTCGTCATTCTCTTATGGGAATCCAGCTTGATATGAAAAGAGCTTATGATAGGATGAGCTGGGTTTTTCTGCAACATACGCTGAGGGTGTTTGGATTTGCGGACCTATTCATTGATTGGGTTATGGCTTGTGTCCAAGGGCCTACCTTCTCTATTATTATCAACGGTAGTCCGACAGATTTTTTTCTCCTCTGCTGTTGGTCTTCGGCAAGGTTGCCCTCTCTCGCCGTTCCTCTTTGTGCTATGTGCTGATGATTTGTCGTGTGCTTTACATTAGGCGGTTCGGTCATCGGTGTTGCGGCCTTATATGCCCTGGCCCTTAGGAACTCCTCTTACCCACCTTTTATTTGCTGATGATTGTATTTTGGTTAGCCCAGCTTCTGTTCAGAATGCAGCCACCTTTTCTTCTATCATTCAGTCCTACTGCCGGAATTCGGGGCAACGGGTTGACCTGTAGAAATCCTCTATTTGCTTCAGTCCATCGACCTCTCCCCGGTGTCGTACTGCCATTTCTCAGTTATTAGGGATCTCCTTGGTTTCTGACCGCCTGAACTATCTTGGTATCCCTATTTCGGGTTGGCGGCCTCGTCAGCAGGACTTTGGAGACCTTGATCATTAGATTTTGGCTCGATTGGACCGATGGCAGGTTTCTGGTATTTCTATGATGGGCCGCATTACTCTGATCCGATCTATCCTCACGTCCATGCCTCTCTATCTGTTGTCCAATGCTATGGTCCCGATTACCTGTCTCCGTCAGGTAGAGAGACGGATTAAGGACTTTCTTTGGGGATCCATGCAAGGGGGTCATGGTCTGCATCTTTTGGCCTGGGATAGTGTCTGTTTACCTACTTCTGAGGGGGGACTTGGCATTCAGTCCTTGGTTATCCGTCGTGAGGCTTTTTGCGAGGAATGCTTACATATTCCTGCTGTATCCTCAGTGTTTTTGGAGTTCTATTATGCATGGTAGATATAGGGGCTAGACTTCTGACTCAGTTATCTGCCCCCCGTGGATGTTCCTTCTTTTGGCGTGCCATCTGCCAGGCTGCTCCCACCATTATGGTTGATATCCACTGCATGATTGGGGATGGGACTTCAGTTGATGTTATTCATGACTCTTGGGTTACTGATCTCCCTCTGGCTCGTTGGCCGACATTTATCAGCTCTGAAATTGAACCCCCTCTGCAGGTTTCTTCTTTGATTTGCCAGGGGAATGCTGGCTGGAATGGTCCTTTGGTGTCTCGGCTGTGTGGTCCGGAGCTTGCACACGTATCCTTGCCATGCCTCTTCCTCGTTCTGCTGGCCCGGATACAAGACTGTGGCGTCGTTCCTGTCTTCCTTGTGCCCCTACAAGGGATCTGGTTGCCCGTCTTCGTTCCTCGACCTCGGGCCTTGGAAATACTGCTTGGATTTGGCGGTTGCCAGTGCATCCTAGGACCCAGCTTTTCTTGTGGAAGCTTTGGTGGGACCGTCTACCTACCTGTAGCCTTTTGGCCGATCGTGGGCTTGATTTATCGCCTCTCTGCCCGATATGTGGGATGCAGATTGAGTCAGTTGATCATGTCATATTTTTGTGCCCTCGTGCATCTCAGATTTGGCAGCTGACCCACTTTACCCCCTGGTTGTTGGAGGATGGTCCTACTCGGCTCTCCTTTTTGCATTCTATCCGGATGGCCATTCAGAGTGGTCCCCGCTCTCAGGGTGTTTTATCTGCCTATTTGGCTTACCACATTTGGTTGACTCGGAACCAGATAGTATTTGCTGAGGAGACAGTTTTACCGCAGGTTATTCTTCGACGTGCTCGTTGTCATGCCTGGGAGTACAATCACTATCATTCTGGTAGTTACACTGATGGCCTGGTCACTGGGACTCCCCTGCTGCTATGGCAGCGCACCGTTCTACGGTATTTATCTCTTGGGAGCCCCCACCCCCGGGTTTCGTCAAAGTGAACTTTGATGGTTCTGTCTTCGATCGTTGTGCTGGTTCTGGGTTTGTTATTCGTGGGCCAGAGGGTCAACTGCTTGCGACTGGTGGACATAGCGCTATCGATATTTCGGTCCCTATGACGGAGCTTCAGGCAGCTTGGGCGGGTATTACTTATGCTGTTCGTCAGCTCGGTCATCGCAGGCTGATCATTGAAGGAGATTCTCTTTCGGTCATTAGGTGGATTAACGGGATGTGGATTCTTACTCTCCTCTAAATCCCCTGATTAGAGATATCTTGGTCTCTCTCCAAGCATGTGTGCTGTAGTGATTAGGCATATCTATAGGGAAGCTAATGCAGCGGCCGATTGGGTTGCTTCTTTTGCGGCTCGTCATTCTGGTCAGTAGGAATGGCATGCTGGTGTCCCTTATCCTGTAATCTTTCATCAAATTTTATGTTCTGACATTTCGGGTTTGACTCGCGCCAAAGTGGTGTGATCGTCCGCTTGTAACAAAAAAAAAAAAAAAGAACATGGAGCTACAGGCATGTGACTGGGCCATTGCATGCCATGCAAGAAAGGTGCTTCATTTTAAAATCCGCAATAATGATTTCCGCATAGCTTTCAATCAAAATCCCAAAATAAAAAAAATGAGATCCGTCCACTCCCGTGACCTTGTGATGGGATCTGAAGGTTTCCGGTTGGGAAAGTCTTTTTTTTTAATTTGTGGTGGAGGGAGGAACGGGGATGTTAAAGAGCTACAGGCCTTTTTTTTTTAAATTTGGGTTTGTATTCATGTGTTGTGGCTGGCTAGCAATTGTTCTATTGTAGTAAGCTTACTTATTGTCTCCAAAATGTAGGTTTCCTTGGCTAGCTTTAAGCTAAAGAGAGTTTCTTTCTTGCTTACATGAAACGGATGGCAATCTGCCAACCAACAGAATGTCGTTAGGTGGGAGCTGCACATAATGCTCCATGGCAATGGGACGTCAACAAAAACATACTGTTTTCTGTGACGCAGAGAAGGAAAATAATAATAGTAATAATAATTATAATTGCAGATCTAACATTCTAATATATAATTTCCTCCTTTTTGAGTATAGCATTACTACCTCCCAGGCCACTGAACCCATTTCTCACTATAGATATATATAATTTATTATTTTGTGAACCACATGCTTCAATTGTAGAGCTTGTTGCCTCTGAATCACAAACCAAAGGCTCCCAGAGGAGGTATCCAGCAACTCTTTTGGTAGTAGTACCGATCTCTGGATGAAGATAACTTGAAAAGAAATTGATGATGTTTATCCAATGGATAAGTGTGATTTGCATTTCAAATTTTTTGATATCTTCTAATTCATTCAAAACAAACTAATTAGATAGATGATTTCTATGTATTGTTACGTGAAGCATATCAGGAAAATTCAAAAGATTACAAGATAAGAAAGAAAGCAAGCCTAAAGGCTCTGATACAAATGTTAAATTAAATCTTCATAGGATCAATAATTGCTTTACTTTGTACGGATAAAGAACATCTTACAGATAACTTCTGGTCGAAGTGATTTCACAGAAGAAGAGGAAAAATACCCTTTATCTACAGCACAAGTCCCTCCAGAAATCTTTAGAGATCTTATCAAGAAGAGCAGATCAGATTTTTCTTTTCGTTTTCTATTTCTCTGTCCATACTCAGAAATATATAAAGAGAGAAGGCCCCTTTTATAAAACGAAATCACGTAATAAAGAAAACCACCCTCTCTATGCAGTTGCAAAAACTGCAACACATGTCCATGTAATTATCATCATGGGCATATATTTTCAACAATATCATTTAATAGTGTGTATGAAGGAGAATGAAGATAGTAATATTTCTTGTCAAACAGAAATGAAACAGCTGAAGGATGTATCTTTAAAGAATCATTTCCATCATCTGACTTCAAATGTCTCAAGTTGCTCAATTCCTTTGTATTCTTGACTAGCAGCTTATGAGTAAAATTTGTAGGTCTTTGCTTTGATTATGATTTTCCTCAATCCTCCAATGGGTGATAAAACCATCAATAGGACACCAAGTATAATGCAGATCTGGAGACCATGAAGACAAAATAAGATCATCTTAATATCCAGAAAGCATGTGAACATAAAACTAAAGTGACTTAACTTACCCAATTAGTGATCCAAGATATGCTACCCCGTTTAGGCTTGTACATGGCAAGCCACATGATGCAGGGAAGCTGTGGAAAAGATTATAAGGTAGAACAAGTTATTCTCCTGTGATAATTTAAAATCTTATTGCGATTTCTTCATTTGAAACACTCATTCTGCTTTACCCCTTAATGGTTAAAAATAGCATGTTGAGTTTCATGAGAAATATTCTACTATTTCAAAGGGCTTTAGGGCTCACAATGTATGCAGTTGGGGCGAATGCAAATCCTCCAAAGAATCCAAGCAGCCCACTAAAGAAAGGGAAGGTCATAGCAATGAACATTATAAATGCTGCACATGGTGTATGATAATAAATATATCAGCAAACATTTATCACACAAATAATGCTGTAAATATGTGATAGCCTCGAGGAAAGGATCATTACCAACATATACTGAGCGTGTAATTAAGCGAAGCTTGAAACTCGGAGTAAAATGAAGTTTTTTCACCAGCACAGTTTCTATCTTGTCGAAGACCGACATGGCATAAACCTGAATGATTAATTCACACAAATTCAGACTACAAATCATTGCAGGAGATTGCAATGAAGAAAACAAGAGAAGTGGATTAGATAAGATTCACTGTCTATCTGTGTCCTTGATGACTGTTTAAGATAGGGGAGAAAAATGGACTCTGGCATTGTTGTCATAATAATGAAAGGACCATAGAATATATATATATATATATACAAGTCTCCACGAAATGAAACCATTTTTGCCAAGACTGCTATATTAGATCTAATTTTTGGAAAATATTTTCAATGAATAATACGACATTAACAAAAAGAATCATTTATAATTACCGATCACATGGTGTTCAATTTACTACTATCATCCAGCTTTTTTCCCTTTTATTTCCTTTAAGAGAAAAGAACTGCAGCTTTTACTGGAAAGCTGGATGATAGTGCTAAATTGAACACCTTTTGATCAGTGATTATAAATGATTGTTTTTTTTTGTTAATGTCTAATTGTTCATTGTAAACTGAAAAACTATTTGGAGTTGTAGGTGACATTCTAATACTTCTTTTTGAAAGCCATAGTGATTTGTATCATGTTAAAGATCATGTTAACATTGAAATGCTTTAAATTACTATCTCCTTTCTTTGTGAAATGTATGAATTACACAATTGTTTTCAAATTCCATTAAGATGTCACTCAACTGATTCTGTTGCAAAAGACATAAATGAAAATATTCCATCTTGAAATGCATTATTTAATGTGATTCAAGTCTTCAGCATATCAATTGCAAGCAGCCATACCTGATAACCGCCAATGACATGGAGAACAACCATCAGGTTGGCCATGGCAATCAGCCACTTTGGCTTCTCCAGGCTAATGAGTATGTCGTCATCGACTACATTGCCAAAGGCCCAGTAACCAACTAGAGCAACAGGGAAGTAGCAAAGGGCAACAATGATGTAGGCAACAATGACACCCTTCCACATAGGCTTCTTTGATGGCTTCTCAGGAGAAGAAGGAATGGTTGCCTGGATCTCCAAGACCATATTGTGACCGGCATATGCGTAAGCAAGATGTCCCAGTGCACTGAAGAAGCTGAAGACAGTTCCTGCTGTGCTCGAAGCTTTGTACCCATACTCCACATTGGCTTGCTGCCCTTTGTACACACAAGCTACCCAAGCAATGGTGGAGTAACTGAGACACAATTAGATGGCATTTCTCAATTGTTTTCATTGAAAGGCTGGTTTGATATATCTCAACTGCTAAAGCAAATATTCCTTAAGGCTGTAAACTTTTTATATATCTTAGGCTTCTGGAATTCAAATTACATGGAAATCAACATCAGCAATCATAGAAATGGGCATCATAGAGAAGAATATGCACCTGAGAGACATGACAGCAGCTGCCAACGAGACACCTGAAATGGAGTTGAAGTTGGGCAGTTGGGAGAGAACGAAGTGCACCGAGGCAAAGATCATGATGAAATAGATGAGCTTGATGTGCTCGCAGTCATCGCAGACCACATCATGGAACTTCTTTAAAGATTTTCCCCCTGTGACCATTAAGACAATGTTCACACTCACCTCCGCAACAAGCTGATAAGACACCACAATCCAAAAACCAAGTTTCTTTCCAAAGGCATGCTGGACTAGTGCAGGGTACCGATCGAACCGCTTCCCAGGTTCCATCTCATGCATCTCCACTAATAGCCAGAGAGTGTATGAGGTGATGATCCATGACAGAACAAGGATTGCAATGCCTGGGCCCCTGTTCAATTGCATATAAGCTCTTAGACCACCAAGTTCCCACAATAAATAAACCAATCTGCAGTGTTGTAATTAGATCCAGCTACTAAGTTAAGAACAAATGCAAGTGTTGTGAGATCCTGTTTTACTAGCAATAGATTAGGTGCAACAATCATAGAGGCTGCAAAGCTTTTCATTAGCTTTAATTTAGCTCTTCCCTCTAAATTAAAGAAAAAATTTCGCGCATAGATTTAGCAGATCCCATGTCTGCCAATGGCTCGAGATTGGTCATCACTGATTAATTACCTTGTTGTTACAGGCAAAACTAGAAGGTGAAAGTTAACCTGCTAGCAAAATAAGCAAAATAAATAAATAATGAAATAATGAAATATTGTTTTAATTTATATCTAGAACATTAATGACAAGTTTAAACACTTGTGCTAGCATGGTATGAGCCATTTATTATGATCTCTCAACTGTAGGCTGATGCAATTGACTTCTTTGCCTTCAATAGAATATAACTTTTATCTCGTGTGTGGATGGAAGATGTAAACCTCCTCCAAGTAATGTTAATAAAGAAATTTCACATTGCGAGAGGTCATTATCAAACAGAGTACTAAAAGACGAGAAAAGAAGAGAAAAGACAAGGAACTTAAAGCTATAGAAGAATATATCAGAATCATAATCCTTAGTCATCTGAGAGACTAATCAAAATATTATGTAATCATCAGTAGGATGACTCTATTTAGTGAGATGAAACATTTTTTTATAGCAACATGAAAATTCCCAAAATTATGATCTACCATTTGGAAGAATTCTGAAACAACCAATAAGTACTGGTTTGAGGACACCACTCTATGATCCAAAATGGTATACTCCTAGCCAAATACTTGATCAAAAATATCGACCGAAAGACAATCATGTAACAAAATTAAAACATGAGAACACCGAAACGACAATCAAACATCAGAGCTCTGATACTACTATTTCAACATAGAGTTCTTTTTCCCTCCTTACCATCCAAGTTCAGACATAGCATGTGGCAAGCCGAGCACGCTGGATCCGACCATGGCTGTGACATTGTAGAAGGCTGAATGCCACCACTTGGCATTCGAGGCTGATGCGATCGAAAGGCAATCATCAACATTCTCAGTCTGCACATTATGGCGCACAAGTTAAATTCAACAAAGGAATCCAAATTCAGAGGCGAGAAAACAAAGAGTCAACTATAAAAACACATTAGGCAAATCAAACAACCCTTCCTCTGTGTCCATACTACTACGTACAATAATCTTAACAAAAACTATGCAACAAAGAGTCAAGGGTTTCATATACCAAGAAATTGGCCATCCTGGTGGCTGAGTTGTACCAGGATGAACTGTGATCTTGGTCTATCTAAGTTCATCTCTGGCCAATATAAAGGTGTGAATATTTTCAAAAAGGAATCGTCATAGTATCTCATATCTTTCATGCCAATTTAATACACCAGAACCGAGATATCAATACAATAATAGTAAAAGAAAGTTGATTGATTGATATTTATATTCTATCAGCTGGTATATTGTAGATATCCAAGATTTTAGATATATTGTGCGACATCTCAGCTAAGATATGGGCCAAAAAGTTTGGCTCTTATTTATGATAATGCCATGTTGGAGGTATTATCCATTAGAAATTAATATGATAAAGATAAAAATTGGTGGCAGAAAAAAAATGATAGTGCTATAATTTAGAGATTATACAACAAAGAAATTGTGGAGAAGGAAAATAATAATTTTTCTCACCAGAATGGCTAATGGTTACCTGATTCCTTTTTATCTAAAAATGTTAACCATGTAATCTTTGGATGCATGTCTTTTAATCCTCAAATAAAATGTTTTTTATGGCACTTTCTTGTGCACAACAAAAATTTCACTTGAGGCTGGCTTTAAGGCCAAAAAAAAATTGATATATTAATTTCAAAACAGAGTAAAGAAAAATGCAAATATATATATATATATATTAGTATAAAACTACAAAATAAAAATATTTTTATTTAACTAAAGCAGAAAATCCCACTGCAGAGCTAACTGAGTCCTAAAGAGAAACAGAGAGAAAAGAGTATGGGACTTCAATTACGTACCCTGTTACTCGTATCATATGTTTCTTGGGGAGAAGGAGCTTGTGATCCCATGGCTGCAAGATTAGTAACCAGCTACAAATCTTGTGGCCCAAAGCAGCAGGACTAGAGTGGAAGGGAGGAGAGAGAGAGAGAGAATGATTGGAGAAGTACTAAGAAGAGAGGGTGGAGGGGAGAATGGTACAAAGATTTAGAGGGTGGAGAGAAGACTTTATAAAGAAGACGAGAAGTTTTTTGACCTCGTGCACATTCTTACCGCCTCATCAATATATATATGGATGAAATAAATGCAAAAGTTTTTTTGACCGATGAGTAAGTTTGCCCCAGCTGTAGGAATTGACCAGAGGCGAGGGCAATTGCGGTGTGGTCCAGGCTTCGCTTCATATTGTTACGCTTAGCGGTTGCCATCAGAAACGTCACAAAGACCACGGAAAGTTTGACGCCGTTACCATAAGGCCAGCCAGACTTGTTTGTAGCGCTTAATTTTCCACGTTGTTAACGGAGTCGTTGCAACTTTCCTCTCACCCACTAGGTTTCTTTTCCACTCGTTTGGCAAAAGAGGGCGTAAAGTCCATCTTTGATTTGTTTAAGAGAATAAACCCAAAGAATGTAAAGTTCAAGAGGCCAAGACCCTCGGACGACATAGGGAGGAAGAAGGGCAATGAGAGGGTCAAATGATATTTCAGCAAACTTGCTTTATCGTTCTTTAGTATAATATATTTGATATAGTAAGTATGTATTAATTGTATGAATTAATTATTCATATATGTTAATGTACATATGATATACGGTAAAATTTATTGAACTATTAACATATACGAACGATGGAATTTGATACGTACTTGCTGCATGCAAGACTTTTCTCTCCTCTACGTGTTTGTTGGTGGTGAACATCCTGGGTGATGCTGTAGCTGCTCTGATTGTTGAGACTTGACTCCCTGCGATGTGGCGCGAGGGCTACGTTCCGGCCGGCCACATAACATAACGTGACAGCCATGATGGAGGACCACAGCTTGATTAGCACGGGCGTTCAAGTTCAAATATGCTGGGACTTGGTCAGCTCATTCAATTCCATCGGACCTTCATTCAAATTTATTAATGATGTTTTCTTTGCTATCATAGAAAAAAAAAAAAATGCCGCATTATTACATGGCACCCATTACTCTCAAGAATCTTTTCTTCCACCAACCCACCATCCTATTGGTTGAGAAGGCGAGGCGTAATGTACTGGTCTTTTAGAGGCGGCGCCGTTGCACCGTAAAATGGCGGCAACAATGTCTCCCAAACCTCCGCAAACGTGGGCTCAGCATAGAGCGCGTTTTGGAGCATTTTTCATTTTACCCCAAGTGAAAAATTAAATACTAGTTGTTATTTGTTTTTCCGTTTCAAAAATTACAGCCTTCCTCTTCTTCTTCTTCGTCGCTCGTCGTGAACCGGGGATGGGGTTATTTATTATTACCCGCTCCAGCGGTGTGGCCACCGGTGTCAGGTTACCTTCTGCTGTGGGATGGGAGAGGACTGGACGGAGGTGGGTTTGGGGCTGGTACGTTGTTGCGGGAGGTGCGCGTAGCGAGGTCCGGACAGGGATTGACAACGGGTGTGCGAAATCGGTTGGATGATGTGGGCCCCGGCGGGTGTGGAAAGGAAGTCGGCGGCGTTATGATGATGCAATGCAACGCAGCTCTTTTTTTGAAAAAATAGAAGGAAAGTTTGCTTTGAGCTTAAGAAGATAAGGAATTCTTAGAGAGACAGGCTTTGAGACCCATATCTGCACCCCCGGCTTTACGGCACTAGTTGTCCAAGGGTCTTAGCAATAACCCATGGGTAAATAAATAAATATCTAGCAATAATAATGTAAATGTACTTAATTGGATTATAAATGCAAAGTTTTCTTTTCAAATAGAGAAATTGATTACACCATGGCTCCATGGCTCCTGCGGTTCTGCTTAAGATCAACTGCTTAAGATCAACTCACACTGGGATTGGTTCATCAACTTGAGTTCTTCAGATTATCCAGTTGTGACTCAGGATGGTAAGATCTGTTTCTTGTTTCCAATACGTTGACTCGTCTTGTCTTGTTGCCTTGGATCGGTTTCAGACACCTGTGCCAGTTTCAGCGATTCATATAACAGTTTGTTCATGTCAATCAACACATCAGTTCAACTCTCATCCTAGACCACTTTGAATTGATAGCTTTGTACTATATGAGCCCTTAATTTTGTCTCATCATCACAAAAAACAGATTTTGGTCTTGACTAAATTGACAGATGAGGCCGGAGACAAAGAATGAAAAAAAGAGAGGAAAATTTATAAGACTTAGTTGTGTTCTTTCTTGCTGCCCAATCGAATTTTTACTCGGAAAAAATGTTTTGAGACACCGCGATCATCACGATCACGAGAGATCATAAATTTCTTTCGATCGATGGCCTTCAGCATTCTTACGGACCGCTTTAAATATTATTTTATAAATAATTTATTTTAAAATATTATTATTTATAAATATATTTTTTAAATCAAATATATAATAATATATAAATTTTTAATAGATTTGATTTAAAAGTATTTTGAGAATTTAATGTTATATCACTAGTAATTTAATGTTATATCACTAGTAATTACTAAAGCATTATTTGTTCAACATTACTTGTAATCTATCAAGTATTAATATATCTTATATATAATTCATATTATTATTGGATTGCTTGGCCATGAACCACAACCTTGATGTCTTGGTAATCCCACTTGTTGGGAGCGGGCGAATTAATCACCATCATGTTTTGCCTCCTTTTCATTTACAATTACAGGTTGCAGCTATTCATCTAACCAAGGTGCAAAGGCATTTGAACTTTGGAAAGGGAGTATTATTTTCTTTTTTTCCGAGAATATTAAAAAGAGGTGCGCATTAGGCATACATCACATTAGCGGAGCATGATGTATGTTTAGTTCCACGTTCAAAAAGTTTAGGTAATATCTTTTTGATTAATTTTTTTAATTAAAATTTTAAATTGTTATAAAGAGTATTAGAGCAACAGTCAGATTGGATCAATTCTGAGCTATAATGCTAAAATCAATCTAATTAACATCGATTACAAGATTTCAGACCTAAAACTAAATTGATCGTCTTGAAATTGATTTAGAAGTAATCCAACCAGATTAGTTTGATTTCATATGAGTTTCGAGTAAAATTAATTTTTTATTGACTAAATTATTTTCTCTTAGTTATATTTTATAATATATTATATATTTTTGGTCTAATTTAAAGTTAATAGTCTCTTAGTTGAGATACAATAGAAGGTACAATCTTTGGGGAGTATTTTATTTTTTTAATATTATTAAATTTTTTTTTTTTTTTAAGAAAGATGATTGGTTCTTAGACTAAAAAAAGTTCATCAAACTTTGTTTTTTTTTATTTTATTAAAAAAAAGGTTAGTTTTCAAACTCAAAAAAGAAAAAGAGATAGGATCGATTCTTGAATCAGAATAAAAAATCTAACCTTCAAAATACCAAATCAATTTAATGGAAAATGAATTAAAAATTTTGTACTCAAATCAAACCAACCAAAATTTATCATATTGATTCCCGAAGTTATTCTATATTTTTTTAGAATCAATAAAAAAGATGATTTGAAAAAAAAATGGTTCTCAAATGAGATTAGAACAGAAAACTAATTTAACCTGAATCGGATTGAGAAGTTTGGAATCAGACAAACCAAATTCCAGATTGGATTGATTTTGATTTTGAGAGTTATCCTGACACATCGCAAGTCTCTCCTATAGAAAAATTCTTGATGCTCTATTTTTTTTTTTTGTATAAGCAGGCGATTACATCACTCTGGCGTAAGTCAAATCCAAAAGATTAGAGTACATAATTTACTGTAAAATAATAGGACAGGGATCACCAACATGCCAACTCCTCTGACCAGGGTGACGAGCAGCAACAGATGCAATCCAATCAGCCGTAGCGTTGGCTTTCCGGTAAACATGATTGATCAGCAGAGCATAGGTGGACTGAAGAGAAGCCCAAATATCAAATATTAGGGATTGTGAGGGGTGCAAAGGTCCACATCCCATCTAATCCAACGGACAACTGTTAAAGAATCTCCCTCGATGACCAAGGCGAGAGCCCAACTAACAGATCACATAAGTGCCCAAGCAGCCTGAAGCTCAGCCATAGGGACCGAAGTGTCGAGAGAGCCATGTCCACCTGCCGTGAGCAACACTCCGTCTGGCCCTCTAATACAAACCCGGACCCAGCAAGACAACCCGATACAATACCATCAAAGTTCACTTTGACATAACCCGAGAGTGGGGGCTCCCAAGAGATAAAGATCATAGAACGGTGCACTGCCGAAGCAGCAGGGGAGTCCCAGTGGCTGGATATATCAGAGTGAATACCAGAAACTGAGCGAAAGTACTCCATTACAAAGGAGATAGCTGTGTGGATGATCACCTGAGGCGAGACCGACTCCTCCGTAAAGACAAACTGGTTCCAGGTCAACCAGATGTGATAAGCCATATAAGCAAAAAGGACACACTGAAAGCGAGGACAACACTGGAACAAAAATGGATGGCAAGCAGAAATGAAAGCCGAGTGAGTCCCTCCTTCGGCCTCTACGGGGTAAAATGAAGGTGCTACCAAATACGGGATGCACGAGAACATGTGAGTAAGACATGCTCAACTGTCTCATCCTGAATCCCACATATCGGGCAAAGAGGCAAAATGGGGAGACCGCGGCCAGCCAGCAGAGAACAAGTAGGTAGGCGGTCCCACACAATCTTCCATAAAAAAGCATGATCCTGGGATGAATGGGCAGATGCCAGATCCAAGCAACGTCACCCAGCCCCGAAGTCCAAGGGCGGAAGCGATCAACAAGATTCTAGAAGGGGCAGAAGGGAGGCAGGATCGACGCCACAGCATGGTATCAAAACAGCAGAGGAAGCGAGAGGGATGGCAAGGATTCTATGTGCAAGCTCAGGTCCAAATAGCCGGGACACCAAAGGGGCATGCCAGTCAGGACGATCCTGGCAAATCATAGCTGTAACTGATATAGAGGGACCAACATCAGAGCTGAGAAAGGTCGGCCAACGGGATAGAGGAAGATCAGCTATCCAAGTATCCTGAATAATATCAACAGATCTCCCATCCCCAATCATCCAATGGATATCAGACATAATATTAGGGGCATACTAACAAATCGCACTTCAGAAGAAAGAACAACCTCGGAGAATACAGGCAGTCGGATTGGCAGACTAGCCACCATATCTACCACGCATGACAGTGCTCCAGAAGCAATGTGGATCCAATAGGAACCTCGAGGCGTGCCTAGCAAGAAGAGCCTCTCTACGAACCGCCAAAGACTGGATCCCCAGACCATCCTCTCGAGTAGGCAAACAAATAAGATCCCAGGACAGAAGATGCAGACCATGGCCCCCCTGCATCGATGCCCAGAAGAAATCGCGGAAACGTCGCTCGATCCGACAAAGACAGATAGCCGGAATCAATGCGTTGGACAACAGATAAAGGGGAAGAGATGTAAGGATAGACCGAAGCAGCATAAGTTGCCCCATCATAGAGAGACCAGAGACCTGCCAACGATCCAATTGATCAGAAATCCAACGTTCAAGATCCCTGAAGTCATGCTGACGAGGTCGCCACCCCGTAATGGGAATCCCAAGGTAGGACAGACGGTCAAAGAAAGCCGAGATCCCAAGCAACTGAGAGATGGCAGCACGGTGATGGGGAGAAGTCAAAGGGTTAAAGCACATATAACAGATTTCTGCAAGTTGACCTGCTGACCGGAAGCATGACAATAAGACTAAAGGATAGCGGAGCAGGCAACCACATTCTGAACAGAAGCAGGGCTGAGCAAGATACAATCGTCTGCAAAAAGAAGGTGAGAGAGAGGGGGACCCTAGGGCCCTGGCATATAAGGCTGCAGCAAAGACGCTCCAATAGTCTGAGAAAATGCCCGAGACAAATCATCGGCACATAGAATGAACATAATGGGGGAGAGGGGACAACCCTGGCGAAGACCTATGGCAGAGGAGAAAAAATCAGTCGGACTGCCATTGATGAGAATAGAAAAAGTGGGCTACACACGCCATAACCCAATCAATGAAGATATAGCGGGGAAGCGAAGCAGCCGATCGCTTTGGAACAAGGGAAACAAACGTCCGCTGCCAGCCCCGAGGGATAGATATGGAAGTGAAAACAAACTGGATAGCCAAAACAACATCCTACCCCATAATGTCCCAGTAATGACGGAAGAAAAAAAGGCGAGAAGCCATCCGGACCTAGGGCCTTATCTGGCCCCAAAACCTAAACCGCAGAACGAATCTCCTTCGCCGAAACCACCCGTGTAAGCATACCATTGTCAGCAACAGAAACCCTAGCAGCTTGAGAAACAGGGATGAGGGGGAAGCCACCAGCAGCCAGCTCTGACCAGCGGGATCGAAAGAAGTGGATAATCTGCTCCTGAATGGCCTCCTCATTATCAAGGATATGCCCCTCCTCATCACAGATACTCCGGATCCGATTGGCAGCACGCTATGCCAGAGTGACCTGATGAAAGAATCTGGTATTACGGTCACCCTCCTGAAGCCATTGAATCCGGGACCGTTGACGCCAGAATGTCTCTTGCTGATTGAGTAAAGAGTGATACAAAGCAAAACTCCGCCTGAGGGACCCAAGATCAATCTCAGAAAGGCAGCCCTCCTGATCCTCCTTCGCCCAAAGAGATGCAATATCAGCTTCCACAGATTGCACTTGCTGCATGATATCACCTACCTCCCTTCTGTGCCACCTCAAGAGCCTGCGTTTAGTAAGCTCAAGGCGGCGGGAAAGGCGATAGGTAGAACTCCCTCTAACCCGGCTATCGCCAAGCCTGCAGAATCAGTGACCGAGCCGAAGAATAATATGACCAAAACTGCTCAAACCGAAAGGGTCCTCAACACCGAGAGGACGGCTCCGTAGAGATGAGCAAAGGGCAATGATCAGATGCAATCCGAGGGAGATGAATGGAAGAAGCACGAGGAAAAGACTGCAGCCATCCAGTGGAGGCCAAAGCCCGATCCAGACGTTCCCACACTCGAGCTGAGTCCTGACGGTTATTACACCAAGTAAACTGGGGGCTCGAAAAACCCAAGTCAAAAAGACCAGCAGAGTCAATAAAGGAACGAAACTCACTAGAGTTTGGAGTATCCACAAACCGGCGCCCCCACGCTTCTCTAAAGCACCCACAATGCAATTAAAATTGCCTGCAATGAGAGTGGGGAGGCCCTGGGCTAAGAATGTCCGAATCTTAGACCACAAGCAGCGTCGCTCTCGATAGTCCGTGCTAGCAAGACACCCAGAAGAAGCCAGGGCGGAGTAGTTCCTTCCGAAACAACCAGAGCCACCTACTGGTGGCAACGATAAAAAGCATCAACACAGATAGGGGGTCCCGCCATAGAGCCAGAATGCCTTCAGAAAGACCATTGGATTCCACTGCATAGGAACTCCACGAACGGGAGACTCGTTGCCGAAAGCGCTGAAGACTAGGCCCCGATAGACGAGTTTCCAACAAAACACAAATATCAAAATGATGAAGCTGCAGAAGCCGACCAAAAGAGGAGCGAAAAGAGGGTTTTAGTGCTCCTCTGACATTCCAAATGAGAATCTTCATTTAATCAGATTGGGGGGTACCTTGGACCCCATTCTGGGCCCCCGCCATATCCATATAAGAATGACCTCATGGAGAAGGACACACTACCATAGTGCCCTAATCCCCAACAGAGTCCACAACATTACCGAAAGCCTTGAGCCCCTTATCAACCAGCTTACCTAGGCCCTGAGATGAGCCCGAGATTGTTAAGAAAATAAACTGATCTTCCTTTATATTTGAACCACTTGGGATAACCTTCCCCTTCCCTTTAACATTTTTGGAAATCACTCGTAGATTGATGGAGTATGCGGGCCTTGCCCGCTTAGATGGGCCAGGGACAACATCCTTACGTCCCTTAGGATGATCGGCCCATTTATCAGTGCCAAGGATGGCAAATGGATTCTCAAACACCAAGGTAGCTTTCATTGCTTTCTAAGTAGTATCAGCCACTGATTCAGCTACAATCACAGCATCAGTTTCAATCATAGTTTCAGAACCCCCATATTTGCCCATTGCACTCTCAGAAACAGCCTCTGTAACAGCAAAGTAGACTGATCCGAAGCAGTGGCAGAAGCAGATTTGCTTGGTTCACTTGGCCAGCTTTGTGGAGGTGCCGCCTAGCAACCTTTATCGGTGTCTTCCAACCCTCCGCTGATGGATCAGCACCGACCATCTTCGAGGCAACCGGGTTCTTATGCCTCATCTCCTGGATAGGACCTTGGGGGGCCCTCCTCTGCCGAAGGGCAGCCATCTAAGGGCCGTAACAAGCTCCAACAGGAGGATCGACAGGAGCCGACGAGGAAGAACAGGGGCCACCAAAGTGAACCGCAAGTGGAGCAAATGCCTTCAAGGTGCTTATAGACATACTGCTGCCAGAAGGGGGAGCGACTACCTCTCACACAGACACCCAGCCGGAAAGGCCTACCCAGATCAACCCGCACACAGGCCCGGGTGAAGCCTCCCCTGGTTTTGTTCTTCGTTGAAGGATCAAGAGCAACAAACTGGCCAGCCGGGGAGAGGATTGAGTGCAGGATATCTTCATTCCAGAATTCCATTGGAAGATTGGGCAATCGCAGCCAGAGAAGAGCAGATGTCACCGAATTTGCCGCCGGGATGAATTCCAATCACCATGCCTCAGTGGTGAGCAGTTGGCCATTCACTATCCACGGACGTCCCAACACCAGATCCTTAGCAATAGGATCAGAGAAGCAGAAGATATAGCTTCGATGCGCCAGGGTGACAGCTTCAATCTCCCCTGTAATGCCCGAACGCCTGAACTCACAGATAACAGCGTCCTGAGGGATCCATCGGGACAAGCTTCTAGCTATAATGGCCTTTGCCTCCCATCGGCTTTCTTCCACAACTAGAACCTCAGCCGGAATTTGGATGATGTCAGGAAAACTCGCCTCCAACGCCACGACCTCCACTAGAGAAGGTGAAGACGAAACCCATTCAAAACGGCTTCCACCCAAGCTCCGCTATGACATCCTTCCCTCCTTCAAAGCATCCCCACCATGGGATGAAAAGGGGACGGCGTCCGACATCTTCCAAAGAGATCGGATCACAGCAAACGATGGGAATCATCGGAGTACGAAGACGAGAGTGACGGGAGCACGAATCTTAAAGCTATAGAAAGACTGTAGCACCATGCCATTTCGAAGAGAGTATCAAACAGCATCCAAAACTCCTCCAAGCACTGTAGCATGAAGGGCCATGGGATACTATAGCAGGAGAACCCGGATGCACGATTACACAGCACTGTAGCCCAAAATTGCCTTCAGAATCGTTCGAAATCGCTTTCTAGCCTTGTTTTTTTTTTTTTGTTACAAACGGACGATCACACAAGTCTCGTATAAATTAGCTCAGATACATCAAAAGATAAAATATGCTGAAGAAAAATTGGACAGTGATCTTCAGGCCTTCAAATTTATGAACCAATATGCTAAGCTATAAAGATAGCCATCCAATCTGCTACTACATTGACTTCATAATATATATGATGGATCAGAATAGAGTCAGTCACTCGCAGAATTATTCAAAGGCCTTTTGAATGTTGCTCTATGAAAGCATGTATGTTTAGTTGTATGTTTATTATACAATGGATGGGTTTCATGTGTCATGAAGTGACGTGACTTCAGGTCCCTCTGATCAAAGTACCATTTAGAGAAAATCCGAGGTTTCTTTTAAATATGTTGTCTTTGTGCAAAGAAATTTTTTTTAAATATGTTTTCTCGTGGATGGCATCACGTGCAAGGGAGTTTAATAGTTGTACAGGAAAAGCATTGGTGGTTGGTCCAGATGCTACCTCCCAGGCTGTCAATGTTGCGAATGTTACAGCTAATGTGATGTTATAGCTTTTCCTTTTCTTCTTCTTCTTCTTCTTCTTCTTTTTTTTTTTTTTTTTTTTTTTTTTATTATTACAAACGGACGATCACACCAGTCTGGCATAAGTCAAGTCCAAAAAGTCAGAATATATAATTTACTGTAAAATAAGGGGCAAGGATTATCCCTATGCCATTCCCACGGGTCTGGATGGCGAGCTGTGATATTTGCAACCCAATCAGCTGCCGCATTGGCTTCCCTATAAACATGACGATCAAAGGCAGTTGTAGTCCGGAGAGAATCAGATTGCACGAAGGATGGGATGGAATGAGGACCCCCATTCCGACGAATCCAACAGTGAGAGAATCTCCTCAATAAATACATAATTTGTAACGATCTTATAATCTCCATCCCACATATATATATATATATATATATATATATAATAATTTAAGTGATAGGATTTGATTTTCGATAATATAAGATAGTTACAAACAGTAGTAATCTGATTTCATTTGAAAAATAAGTACTTATTATCAAAATTTAATAATTATAAATTATACTGTAAATAATTAATAATACTTAACCTAATTATATTTAATTTATACTAGATAATATTTAAATATTTAATATTAAATATAATTTTGTATTAATGTTAAATTTAATATTAATATAATGTATAATATTTTAAATACTATTATATATTTAACTAATAATATGTAGATATTAAATTTTAAATTATTAATATTTATGACTTTTTACCTATCAAAATTTTTAATTCTTTTCTTGATCAAAATCTTTTTCTTTGCACGCTTTGGCTTCTTCTGTGAGAAGTCTCCAGCCGCTTCTTCCCAGGATCTTCACTTGTTTTTTCCGTAAGGATTTTTTAATTCTTTTCTTTCTCAAAATCCTTTCTTTGCACGCTTTGACTTCTTTTCGTCACGTGTCTTTTCCGTGATTCAACCGCTCTTCCAGGAATCCCAACGAACGAAGCCGCTAATTCACCCGCTCGACGAATTTCACCACTCCGTCAAGACTTCTCACGAAGTTGGTCCACGCGCGGAACCTGAAAAGGGCGTACGGCTGTTTCTGAAGGCAGCGTTTGAATGCTGGAATAAAGCTTGAAATAAAGTCTTACTCCAGTTTATTCCTTCAAATACTTAAATAAAAAAAATAAAAAAAAGAATTAAATATTCCTTATTCCAATCAATCCTCTTTATTTCTATTCCTTATTCCATTGTACCTTATAGAATAGCTCCTATTCCCACTGCAGCTATTTCAGGGCACCGATAAAATTAAATTAAATAAATTTATTTATTATATCATTTAAATAAATTAAATTTATTTATTTATAATATAATTTAAAATTAAATAAATTTATTAATTGAAAATAATAAATTAAGTATGTTATTTTTTTCTTTATTAATATAAATGAATTTATTAAGTATATTCTTATATTATTTTATGAATAATAATTAATTTATTAACTTATTTACTAATAAATAATAATTTATTCAAGTCATTTTAAAAAATAAAAATTGATAAACCATTTTTATTGAAAGGGGTATCTTTGTAATTTCAGAAAAATTCTTCATCTATTCCTACTGGAATACATGTTTATTCCCATGTCATCCAAACATCATTTGGAATAACACTGCATTAATTGCACTGGAATAACATGGAATACCAAATTTTGATCCAAACAAAAATCTAGAATAACAAAAGGAATAAGCTATTCTTACGGAATTCGTATCCTTATTCCTGTAATAACTTTTTAACATCCAAACGCAACCGAAAAGATGAAGATAGAGAAAGAGGCTATATATATATTAAAAAATATTTTTTATATATTTATAAATTATAAAGATTATAATTTAAATATATGATCAAGTTTTTTTGCCTATAAATTCTAAGGGTTAGAGTTTAAATTTATGACGAAATAGAATTGGTATAAATTTTTTAAAAAAAATTATGGACTAATTTAATAAAATTAAATTAATCTTCAAATTTATGTACTTAATCTATTCTTAACTTTTAAATTCATACCTATCTAGCTTAATATAAGTTAGTTCAATCTAAACCACATCGGATCCAAGATTACCATGGATGTCTTTTTACGATGCCCGCTTCAACTCGACGCTTATTAAATTAATAAATTTTACGGAAGTTTCTTCTTGGATGGCAAGGCCGGGCAAGGCCGGTCATAGAAATCTAATCCACAATCACACGCGTCAACCCAATAAATCCATCTACGCTATGAAAAAGACAAATCCGGCGATCTTGTTCTCGGAAAATGATTTTAAAATCTAAGCTGTTTCCAAAAAAGGCTTGACTTGGTGTGAACGTGAGAGAGATACTTGATTGCAATTGCGTGCTTGGTTGTCCAAAGAAGCTGAGAGAAGACGTCGTCGTACGTGTTATGCAGATGCTGGTTGGTCTTCCCTCAATTCGCTACGTCGCTTCTACTTCATAGATGGAGGAATATCTCCATTGTTTTGTGTTTTAAAAAGTTGCCGGCTGTTTCAAAAAAAAAAAAAAACAAAAACAAAAAGGGCGATTCTTGTCAAAGTCTTGGAACTACTCACCTTACAAGAAAATGGGTGCAAGGCTGTATCCCAGCGTGCAATGGATTGATCCCCATTTCAACACCTTTTTATCAGGAAGTGGAAGCCACGTCGGGAGATGAAGCTAATAATGATATCATGATGAGCGCTAGGCGAGGGGATAAACTTTTATAGGTCAACTTTAATTTCAATGAAGAAAATAAAGTCAAGCTGGATCGCTTTCTTGGCCGTAGCATCAATGGCGGGTGCCGTGCTTTGGTTTTGGTTGCTGCTCGTCCACTGCCTCGAACCACGGCGGCACCTTCCGATCGAAGACCGCGACGTCGCACCAAATCCACAACCCAGAGGAATTGAGATCTCAAGTCATGGCCCCCATGGTCTCGCCTTATCACGCCACCACCACGTTGTTCTTCTCGGACCCAACTCCTTTTGTTCCAACCAATGAGAGAGAGAGAGAGAGAGAGAGAGAGAGAGAGAGAGAGAGCTTGTTTTATTGAAGGAATATTGTGGACTTTTGGGATATCCATGTTGTAGCATGGATATTGCTGGGAGATCATATATAGAATCTTATACAAAATAATACTTTTGTTTGTTGTTTTTATTTTTCCTATGAGTAAGATACCATGCTTTGTAACTCGACGGCCGATTGGATAGCAGCTTCCGTGGCTCAGCATGCTGCTGGTTGGATTTGGCGGCTGGGTGACCCCTGCCCCTCTGTCTTACAGTAAATTTGTATTCTGACCTATCTGAAATAATTCGTATTAGACTAGTATGATTATCCGCTTGTAAAAAAAAAAAAAAAAAAAAAAAAAAAAAAAAAAAAAAAAACACGATGCTTTGTAATCAGTTTTAGATAACATTAAAATTGCTGCATAGAATATATATAATATAGGCTTTTATCTAAAATTAATTTTGCTTCTTAAACTTTTAATTGTTATAATCTAATCTTTTATATTTTTAAATATTATTTTTTAACAGTGCCATCCTATCAGTCAATCTCATGCTTGTGTTAAGTATTATGTGTATATGCATGCTAATACATGCATGTATATATAATGTTAGAATGTTTAGTGGCTCAATCGGTTGGGATAAAGAATAAGATTATTTTTAAACCATATAACTTTTTATATGCAAACATTGTAAATACAATGATTACACCTAATAACTTATTTTAATATTTTATAGTCATTGATATATAATATAATTGATGCTTATATGACTCAATAAATAATAAGATTAAAAATATACTTTTCTAAGTTGAGCATTATTGAATGATTGACATCAATAGCTCCATACACTCATCAGAAGGAGATAAAAGAGTAAAATTAAGCATAATTTATTAATTTTTTTAATTAAATATATAATTAAGCACATTTTTAATATTTTCTTATTTTATTTATGGTTTTATTAATAATTTAGCGATGCATATGCCAAAAAATTTTAAAAATTAATTTTTAATTAGCGACGCAATAATGCATTGCTATATTGCGATGCATATTTGCATCGCTAAATAGCGATGCATTAGCGATGCAAAAACCCAAAAAATAAAAAAAATTGTTAATATAGAAACGCAATGATTGCATCGCTATTTAGCGACGCATTAGCGACGCATATGCCAAAAAATAAAAAATTTTAATTTTAAATTAGCGATGCATTAGCGATGCAAAACTTAAAAATTAAAAAAAATTATTAATCGCTATTTAGCGATGCATTAGCGACGCATATGCCAAAAAATAAAAAAATTAATTTTTAATTTAGCGACGCAATAATACATCACTAAAAGGATTGCAACGGTCCGATCGATAATCGCCGATCGGGATCATGGCTTGGATCGATTGCAACCGTCGGATGGTTGCTGATCGAATGGATTGCAATGGTTCGATCGATCATCGTCGATCGGGATCATGGATTGGATCGATCACAACCGTCGAATATTATCGCCGATTGGATGAATTGCAACAGTCCGATCGATCATCGCCGATCCGAATCATGGCTTGGATCGATCACAACCATCGAATATCGTCGAATCGGATCGATCGTCGATCGGAATCATGGCTTGGATTGATTGCAACCGTCGAATCATCGCCGATCGGATGGATTGTAACGGTCCGATCGATCATCGCCGATCGGGATCATGGCTTGGATTGATCGCAACCGTCGGATATCGTCGTCGATTGGATGGATTGCAATGGTCCGATCGATCATCGCCGATCGGGATCACGGATTGGATCGATCACAACCGTCGGATATCATCGTTGATCGGATGGATTGCAACGGTCCGATTGATTATCACCGATCGGAATCATGGCTTGGATCGATCGCAATAGTCAGATATCGTCGTCGATCGGATGGATTGCAACGGTCTAATCGATCATCGCCGATCGGGATCATGGCTTGGATCGATCGTAATCGTCGGATGGTCACCGATCGGATGGATTGCAATGGTCCGATTGATCATTGATGATCGGATCATGGATTGGATCGATCGCAACTGTTGAATATCGTCGCCGATCGGATGGATTGCAACGGTCCAATCGATTATCGCCGATCGAATCATGGCTTGGATCGATCGCAACCGTCAATATCATCGCCGATCGGATGGATCATAATCATCAGATCGATCATCATCGATCGAGATTATGGCTTGGATCGATTGCAACCATTGGATCATCGTCGATCAGATGGATTGCAATAGTCCGATCGATAATCGCCGATCAGGATCATGGCTTGGATCGATCGCAACCGTCGGATCGTCGCCGATCGGATGGATTGCAATGGTCCGATCGATCATCATCGATCGGGATCATGGCTTGGATCGATCGCAACCGTTGAATATCGTCATCGATCGGATAGATTACAACGGTCCGATCGATCATTGCCGATCGGGATCATGGCTTGGATCGATCGCAATCATCGAATGGTTGCCGATCGGGATCATTGATTGGATCGATCGCAACCGTCGGATATCATCACTGATCGGATGGATTGCAACAGTCCAATCGATCATCGCCGATCAGGATCATGGCTTAGATCGATGGCAACCGTCGGATATCGTCGCCGATCGGATGTATTGCAACCGTCGGATCGATCATCATCGATTGGGATCATGGCTTGGATCGATTGCAACCATCGGATCATCGCCGATCGGATGGATTGCAAAGGTTGATCGATCATCACCGATCGGGATCATGGCTTGAATCGATTGCAATAGTCGGATATCGTCGTCGATCGGATGGATTGCAACGGTCCGATCGATCATCGCCGATCGGAATCATGGATTGGATCGATCGCAACTGTCGGATATCATCATCGATCGGATGGATTGCAACGGTCCGATCGATCATCGCCGATCAGGATCATAGCTTGGATCGATTGCAACCGTCGGATGGTCGCCGATCGGATGGATTGCAATGGTTCAATCGATCATCGCCGATCGGGATAATGGTTTGGATCGATCGCAACCGTAGGATCGATATCGTCGCCGATCGGATGGATTGCAACCATCGGATCGATCATCGCCGATCGGGATGGCTTGGATTGATCGCAACCGTCGGATATCGTCGCCGATCGGATCGATCACAACCGTCGGATATCGTCGCCGATCGGATCGATCACAACCGTCGAATCGATCATTGTTGATCAGGATCATGGCTTGGATCGATCGCAACCATCGGATCATCTCCGATCGGATGGATCGCAATCATCGGATCGATCATCACCGATCGGGATCATGGCTTGGATTGATCGCAACCATCGGATCGTCGCCGATCGGATGGATCGTAACGGTCCGAGATCAATAATCGTCGATCAGGATCATGGCTAGGATCGATCGCAACCGTCGGATCATCGTCGATCGGATGGATCGCAACCATCGGATCGATCATTACTGATCGGGATCATGGCTTGGATCGATCGCAACCATCAGATCGTCGCCGATCGGATTGATCGCAACGGTCTGAGATCGATCATCACTGATCCAGATCATGGCTTGGATCGATCGCAACCATTGGATCATCGCCAATCGGATGGATCAATGGTCTGATCGATCATCGCCGATCGGGACCATGGATTGAATCGATCACAACCGTCGAATCATCGCCGATCGATGGATCGCAACGGTCGGATTGATCATCGCCGATCGGGATCATGGCTTGGATCGATCGCAACCATCGGATCGAAAATTAAATATATCAATATATTAAATTATCATTTTGTAATATTAAATATAATAAACTATAATAATTACTTAATAAAATTAATATATTAAATTAATTTTTTAAAATATTTAGTGACGCATTTTATATGCGTCGCAATATTGCGACGCATAATTAATAAACTAATATTGCGACGCATTGTATATGCGTCTCAATATTGCGACGCATAATGAATGTGTCGCAATATTAGTTTTAAATTAATAAACTAATATTGCGACACATTCATTATGCATCGCAATATTGCGATGCAAATCTAATGCGTCGTTAATTTTCCACCAAAATGTCTATTGGCAGCAACTTAGCGACGCAATCAGCGATGCATAATCTGCGTCGCTGATTAGCGATGGATTAGCGATGCAATTATGCATCGCTAATCCTAATTCATAAAACCCCCCCTCTTCTTCTTCCTCCTCACGAGCCCGAACCCCCCCCCCCCAACCGGTGTCTCCTTTCTCCTACTCCCTCTTCCCCACCTCCGGTGGCTCTCCGGCACTCGACGACCTCGCCGGCGAGGCCTATTTTTAGGTACCCCTCCCTCCCTCCCCCCACCCCCTTCCCGTTCTGACAACGGCGACGGCCGTGGCCGGCAACGCGGTGGCCTGTCCACGGTAGCCAGGCCACCATAAAAAAAAATGGTATCAAAAGGGGTTTTTTTCCCACCCCCCAATCCCTCTTGTTCCGGCCACGGTGACCAGGCCACCGTTAAAAAAAAAAATGGCCGGGGGTCCCAACCCCCCTCCCCCTCCCGTTCGGGCCACGGCGACGGCCGTGGCCTTCGTCTCGGCCATGGCGTGGCCGGCAACTCAGTGGCTTGGCCACGGTGGCAAGGCCACCGTTAAAAAAAAAAGGCCACGGTGGTAAGGCCACCGTTAAAAAAAAAATGACGGGGGGTTCCCCACTCCCTATCGTTGCCGGCCACGACCACGACCGTGGCCTGGCCACGGTGGCCAGGCCACCGTTAAAAGAAATTATTAAAAAATATTTATAATATTACAAATTTATTATAAAATACAAATTTTTTATAAAATAATATTTTTAAAATAAAATATATGTTTATTATAAAATAAAAATTTTATAATACAAAAAATTGCATAACTAATTTTTTTAATTAATACAAACAATTTATTATAATAATATTTTATAATATTACAAAATATATTGCATAACTAATTTTTCAACCAAAAATTAATTAATTAATATTATAAAAAATATTCTTAGTAAGTTGTTTTGATATTATAATCTTAATAATTTATTCGATCATATTATTTTATAAAAAAAGGGGTTTTTTCCCCCAACCCCTTCCATGAAAAAAAAATAATAATAAATATAAAGGGGTTTCCCCCCTTTCTTGCCGGCCACGGCAGTGTCCGTCGTCGCCGCGCACGGCCTTGGCCGGGTGGCTGCCGTTCGCGGCTTGGCCACGGTGGCCGATCCATGGGCAAGATAATAAAAAATAATTTTGAACCCTCATAGAAGTCCCATTCTGCTATTTTTTAATTAATACATAAAATTTATTATAAATTAATATTTTATAATATTACAAAATATTTTGCATAACTAATTTTACTGATTAAATTAATTAATTAATATTATAAAAAATATTACTATTAAGTTGTTTTGATATTATATTCTTAATAATTTATTGGATCATATTATATCACTTAAATTTAGAGAACCTCTATAGTAATATCATTGTATATAATAATAATATATTACAATAAAATTAGAATACACTATAGTATTATATAAATATTTTATAAAAATTTATATTATGTGATATTATAATATTAGATTATAATGATTTTATAATATCATTATATTGAACTATTTTGTGTTTGATGAAATTTTAAAATATGAGGGTTCTAATTTTGTTGTAATTGTATTGTGATATTATAATAATTTTAATATATATTATTATAATAATATGGGGGTTATAATTTTAAAATAATGGGCGGGCAGGCATGGTGCTCCTGGCCACGTGGCCATCCCGTTCGGCCACATGGTTAGCCCGCCCTGTTATGTCTTGATTATTTACATTCTGCGATGCATTAGATTAATATTTAAAAGTTTATTATTATTTATTTCTTTATAGCTGTTTATGCAATAATATTTGTGCATTTGTAATTATTTACAATTGTTATGTCTTGATTATTTACATTCTGCTTCAAATTGAATGATGCATTAAATTATGTAATGCTAGAATGAAAGTCTTGTTGTAGTTTATTTAATTTTCAGCACCGAATTAGTAGTTTCAATGATTTATATTTTAGTCTTCACATACATTTATATTGGACATAATAATCTTAAGAAGTCAGTGACTATATATAGAATACTATTCCTATATATGTATAATTGACAAGAATTTATGAATAACAAGCATAAGTTCGATTGTCTTTGGATTTTCATATTATTTCTCACAGCACTATAACCTTTAGACCCGTTTGAGAATTTGTAAGACTTAGTCTTGCAAATTCTCAAATTGTCCTGGTGGACAGTTTGAGAATATTTTTTGCGATATATTAGTCTGCTATTAATCATCGTTGGTTGAGATTGCGGTTTGTATTTGCTCATACGTTCTCCTAGTGTGGCATATATGCCACACATTTAGGAGAACATATGGTATCAGTTTTTAAAGGTATCGGCCGTTTATTTGGGGGGCAAAAGTCAAGAAATCTTAGCAATATGGAGTATAATGCAGCACATATTACATCCTAATGAACTGTAGAGAAGTCGATCCATACATTGAGTAAGTGTATACTTTAATGCTTAATTGGAACTTCTAATTTAAATTGCAATATACCATAATATTTAATTGCTAACATAAGTTTTAATCCTTATCATCCCATAAGGATGTATTGTGATAGACAACGACAGATGAATCCCGACATCAGTCAAGTTGCCATTGGGCAGAAGTTAGAAACGGAGTTCGCTTACTGGTTTTATGAATTTGTGAGTAGTATCACTCAATCAATTTCAATAATGGCTTTTATTTTTGAATTGGTTGTGAATAGCTTATTAATTTATAGGTAAACGGTCCATGGTCCACAACCGATAATATTTTCATTAAATGTCTATCGCAATGGCCATTGAAGACCGTAACAACCTCTACTGGCTATTTTGTTAATGGGTACAAATTTCAAATTGAACGACTAGCAGCTTCAAGAGGCACGCAGAACTGGGCGTGTGTGTTAAAGGAGAAAGTGTTGGAGCAAATATGCAGGATTATTACGGAAAGTTAGTAGAGGTGGTTGAAGTTGAATATCCCGGTTGGCCTATGAAACGAACCGTATTGTTTCATTGCGATTGGTTCGATCCGACAGTTCCTGTGGGCAAAAGGGTTCATAACGACTACAATCTAGTTGAAGTGAACCATTGACGAAGATTGCAGAAATATGAACCATTCATCCTTGCATCCCAAGCTCAGCAAGTGTTTTACTGTGGATATCCAAGTTTGTGCAACGACAAGCGAGATTGGTGGGCTGTTTCTAAAATCGTCCCACGTTCAACAATCGTATTAGACGAGAGTTCATCAAGTCAATCAGCCGAGTGCCCTGCATTTCAAGAGGATGAGATGGAAATGCATGCAATTGAGGACGATATAAGGGCTCCTAAAACATCACTTAGAGATCCAAATGGTGATGTCCAAGAAATTTGTAATGCAAATGTTCAATTTCCTTCCGATGATAATGATACTGAATCGCAGTCCGATACGGCATCGGATGTTGAACCAACATTTCACGAAACAAATGACACCAATTAAACATAGAGGTTTTTTAAATTCAATTTATTTTATAAATATATATTTTTTACATATTCATGTTAAGAATTGTATCCAAAAGCCAATCATTTGATGATTGTGCTAATATAAATTGTATATAAATTGATATATTAATAAAAGTTATTTGGCAATTTATTCATTACAAGAACATCTTCTTAATACTCCTGATTGTAATGAAGCCCTTAGGATCTTCCTTCACGATAAAGGAGGATTTATCTTTGAAGGTCCTCAAAAAGGTTCGCGACCATATGATATACTATGACAGGGCCATAGTACTATCAATAGGACGTTGTATATCATATTTGTTGGTTGTCCTCTTAACCAAGGAGTGTAGAGACACTGGTATGACATACAGGTGAAAGTGTAGGAGTACATTTCACCGAACATGACTCATTTTGGATACTCTACTGTCAAGAGTTAATCCGAGAAGATAGAGGTATAAGTATCCTTCAGACCTGAAGATCACAACCAGTGGCTTACAAGCAACTCATTGTACTTAGGTGCCGGACCACCTGAATTTCTAATCCAGCTACGAAAGGTTACTGGGTGCAGTCAAGTACTTGTGGTAGTCAGTTGTGGATCAAGATGGAATTTGACCTATCCCGTTAAAAGGAGAAATGCTTGTGTTTCAATTTAGCAAGACCTTGGCCAAGGCACTTCATGTGAAGTCACATGATCACTAAAATTGAAATCACTTTATGGATTTCTATTTAGAGTTGACAGGCTCTTAATCCATCCTTAGCATTTGTGGTCAAGAGGATGAATTATACGGTAACTATTTCTTAAAGTTCTTGGAGTTTGCTCGGTAACTCTTCGACCTATCCTGACGTCGGGTTCCATTGCTAGATGGGCACATCGATTAGTATAGAAAGTTGTTTCTATGCTACCGGCTTAGGTTCGAACCTAGAGAGTCATACCCATAAAGTTTCCTAGGATGATCTGTTTGCTGATCAACGATTGAGAATGATATATGATTTAATTAATCAATTTGATTGATTGAATTATCTCAATTGGGTTAAGTACAATTGAATAAGATTCAATTTGGTTTAAGTCTATTAGAAGGACTAGTCAATTTCAAATATTGATTTAAAATTAGACTTGATTTGGATTTAAATAGATTCAGGACTAGCCAAATTTGATTTGGGCTAGGACCATGATCTATGTGGGTTCAGTCCAATAAATTCATATTAGCTTAAACCAAAAACTAAACCCAAACCTCTCGCATAAGTCTGAGAGATTAAATTCACATATAGAATTTAATGTCTTGCATTAATCTTCTCCAAACAATTCCATCGGAATTCTAAAGTGTTAGAATAAATGCGCCTCTTTGTATTAACCAAGTGCTACGGTTCGATGACTCTTTAGTTTTTACCAAACGTCGGAATTAACCAAGCGCTACTGTTCGATGACTCTTTGGTTCTTTACCGAACGTCGAAATTAACCAGCGCTACGGTTCAGCATCTCTTTGGTTTTGCCAAGCGGCAGAATTCTAAATGTTAGAATTTAATGGGCTGGCTAAAAAGAGACTATAAATAGAGAACATCCCTCACCAGATTACACAGAAGAGAAAAACAACACACGATATGTCATGAATTGATTTTCTAAGAATTAGAATAGAAAATCTTGGTGATTCTGGTGCTAACGGAAGTGTGGAGGATCCTAGAAGAAGAATTCAAGTGGGAGGATTCAAGATCAGCAAAGTCGTTTTCCGCGAGCTAGCACTCCCGGGAATCCGATCATTCGGGGCTTCGCATGGACGATACTAGAGGTCGGACGATTGAACGACTGCAGAGCATAAAAGGATTTACCAATTGCCTTTAAGGTAAGTGATATGATTCCTAGATCTTAAGGCATGCTTCAAGATAAGAAGTATGACTTCTTGCCTTGAAGATCAAGACATGATCTTGATAGTTTTATTTATATGCATATTTTGGATCAATCGATCCTATATACAAGGCAAAGATATGATCTTGATGCATGTTAGATAAATTAGTATGTAATCTTTAAATTTTCGCATTGATAATTGTTATCAATTTTTTAAAACATGCATGCCTCGGAGATTGTTTCTCCCTTCAATTCAATCATTAATCGTAATTACATTCATGAATCTTTAGTATTTTCAGTATGACGGGCCGAGATAGATCTACCGGCGACAGACGGAGTGAGCAGGGACGTAGCCCTGCCGCATCAGATCCCATGAGCTTTGGAGATGGAGAGTTCGGATCTCCACACATCGCACAGCCTCCGATCTTTCCAGCCATCGGCGGTGATCCTGCATTAGTATTGTCCTCCAGCCGATCGGCACATACCTCCGAGAGTTCTTCCACCGTCAGCCGCACCGTACTTGAACTAGATGCTCATGGGATGTAAGTATATACTAATTGTAAATATACGTTTATGTTTTTAGGTCAATTACTTATAAACATGTATTTTTTTAATAGATTTATTGAGCAGCATCATGTATCGAGCTAGATAAGCTCCATATTTCAGAGGCGTACTGATCCCAGTGGCTACGATTGGCGCCATGTATCTGCAGCCACAAGGGAGTTTTATTTTTTCAGAGTTTCAGGTAAACTTATTAAATATAATTTATTACTGATATAAAATTTCTTAATCTTAATAAATTATGAAACTAATTGTTTATTTTAATGCAGAAAAAGTATACGTGGGACCCTGCCATCTATGATGCCATTAGGTCAGCATGGGATGCTCTTACGGTACGTCGATACTCCGACATTCTTAATCGTTGGAGGGCATCGAGTGAGCGTCCTGCGCATGTGCCGAAGGATATTTATCATGAGTGGTAGCATGTGTGGCAGTCTGATGGCTGGCGTAGGAGGTCCGCATCAGCCAGCACGAACCATCGATCCGAGAGGGGCGGTCCTGGCATGGGTCTCTCCCGCCACACTGCGGGGTCCATTTCGATTCAGGAGCACAAATGCCGTATGGTAAGAAAACATAAATAATTTAATTACTAATTTAGTTATTTACAAATACTTACATTTATATCATTTTTTCTGTTGTTGTAGTCTGAGCAGGAAGGCAGAGATCCTGGTGAGTTTCGTCTATTCAGGGCGACACACACCAGGAGGGATAGTTCCTGGGTCAATACACGATCACAGGAAGTTGCGGTAAGAATTTAGCTTTATATTGTATTTGCTTAATTTCTAAAATTTATTTAGAGAAATTTATTGATTCATTTATTGTTGATTTTATAATTCAAAGGCACAAGTCGAGGAGCTTCAATCCCAGGCATCGCAAGTCGACTCCACTTGGGGGACCGTCCATCGAACTTTCACCAGAGGAGAGTCGACGTGTATTTTTGGAGGCTGTTGGTGCCCAGCCACGAGACCGCAGGGTCTATGTTCTGGGCACTAGAGCTTCTACATATTTTCTCCATCAGGCCTCCAGTTCGTGCTATTCTGGCGATATTCCTGCCGAGCATTTAGACGACATTCGGAGATCTATTACGGCGGAGGTTCGGTAGGAGGTTCGGCAGGACGTTGGCAGGAGATTCAGCAGGAGTTCGATCAGCGCACAGGAGGCCTTCAGTAGGAGCTTGCTTACATAAGAGAGCAGATGCGTCAGATGTAGGATTTGGTTAGCCGCATGTCGCAGAGTTTCCAGCCACCACGTGATCGTGATAGTGCGGATTCTTGATGTATTTTTTCTTTACTTTTTATGTTTTGTACATGAAAACTTCAAAATTTTAATATATTAATTATTTTTAAAAATTTAATGATGAATGTTTCGATCAATATTAGTGTTTCGATCAATATTAGTGTTTCGATCAATATTTTTAGAAATTTAACCGTTTAAATTTTTAATATTATATATTTTTAAAAAAATTTAATTAGCGACGCATTAGCTACTAAAATTGCATCGCTAATATTTTTAAAATTATTATTAAATATTACGATGCAAGGACCTGGCGTCGCAATATTGCGACTCAATAGAATGCGACGCAATATTGCGACGCAATCGAATGCGTCGCATATTGCATGGCGTCGCTATTTAGTGACGCAATTGCGACAAAATTCATTCTGTGACGAGACTTGCAGCGACGCCATAATTGCGTCGCTAATGCATCGCTAAAGCCAGTTTAGCGACGCATTAGTGACGCATTTTGGCGTCGCTAAAACTAATTTTTGTTGTAGTGCAATGATTATACCTAATAACTTATTTTAATATTTTATAGTCATTGATATATAATATAATTGATGCTCATATGACTCAATAAATAATAAGATTAGAAGTATACTTTTCTAAGTTAAGCATTATTGAATGATCGACATCAACAGCAGCTCCATACACTCATCAAAAGGAGATAAAAGAGTAAAATTAAGCATAATTTATCAATTTTTCTAATTAAATATATATAATTAAGCACATTTCTAATATTTTCTTATTTTATTTTATGATTTTATTAATAATTTGGTATTAATATTTATTTAATATTAAAAGTACATTTTATAGATTATCACTTAATTATTATTATTTCTATATTTTATAAATTTATAATAATTATATTTATTAGCATTTAATCAGGTTATAATTTTGTGTCTATATGTTCTATCATTTAAATTAACAAATAAATAAAAAAAGAAATAATTGAATTAATTATAGATAAATTATGTAAAAAGAATAAAAAATAAACATATATATAAATTTTTAAAAGAACAAAAACTAAGCTAATTTGAACCATTTAGGGTTAAGGTTTAGTTACAATGATTCTAATCCGAACATGATGTAAACCCGAATTGACTTGACCTAAAATGATTCAGTCCAATTCGATTGCCACCTCTGTTCATTATTTATGTTATGCTATAATTGATGGCCTAACTCCATTGCATCCGCGCTTGAGGAAATTGAAGCCAAGAGAGACCAAACAAATGATATTTTGCGCCCACTACAGCATGGTACAGTGGAAAGGAAAACATATCATTGGAATATTTATGGCCGGCCCTACAAATTGACGTCCAGAATGCATGTGATTGGCTTGCTGATCAAAGTTTAGTGTGGGCCCCTTAAGCAGGACTTTTGGGCATTAGATGGAGGAATTAATATCTCCATTGTTTGTGTTTTAAAAAGTTGCCAGCTGTTTCAAAAAAAAACAAAACAAAAAAAACAAAACAAAACAAAACAAATTGTCAAACTCTTGGCCGTTGGGCATTAGAGATATGGACAAGTACTGTAGTATACTTGAGAAATAGAGTACGTACGTAGGATTTATTAGGTGCCTATAGGAATGGAATGTAGATAAGGGATCGATAGCCATCCATCTCCGAGTTTGTGACACATGATCATCGAAACATGCATGGCATTCTGTGATCGATAACAAGGCTCTTGTACCGTAGAGGATCCTTGTTCCCAGCAGCATAAATAAATATATATCCACTAAATTTATAAGAAGCTAACTGAAAAATAAAACACATAAAACAAGCATCCACTCCAACCATTGCAGAAGAAAACAATCTCTCCATCGTCTTCAATAATCTTTTTGATTAACTTTATTTACAATTATCTCTTAATAAAAAAAAAATATTTAGAAAATATATTTTTTTATCTTTTATTTTAAATACTACCTAAAAGTTAATTTTTTTAATCCATTTCATAAAAATCACTTTTCACTAATAAAACAAGAGACTCTGGCATGCCTAGCTAGAAAGAAATTAAGATTCTTCGTGGAAGTGCTAGCAATAGCTCTCTTCCCCGCCCTCCCCCAGTCTATCCTCATGCACCTGTCGTTATTCAGGCACCATCTCCCTTTCTTTCTCGGGATTCACCCGTTGTTTTCTCCCAAAGCTAGTCCACAAAGCTGTACTCAACTTTGCCAAATATTAATTTCCACCTTAGCATGGGTCCCTATCGCTGCGAGCAAAGCATACATACCCATCATGCGGATTTTTTTTGGGACGAAACCAGGTTGGTTCTTGCCCTTCTTTTTTTTTGAAGTAAATTTTATATTTAATATTTTTAAATTAACTTATATTAGACTAGTGTGGTAGTAGTGTATTCGTCCGTTTATACAATAAAAAAAAAAAGCATACATACTCTGTCACTTCAAATAATAATATCAAAAGATATATTTTAGAACCTAACTTTCGTGGCACCTTTAACCTTTCGCAACAAGCTGATAAGGCACCACAATCCAAAGACCAAGTTTCTCTTCAAAGGCATGCTGGCCTAGTTCATGGTACCGCTCGAACCGCTTCCCAGGTACCATCTCATGCATCTCCACCATTTGTCAGAGAGTGTATAAGGTGATGATCCATGATAGAACAAGGATTACAATGCCTGGGCCCCTGTTCAATTGCATATAAGCTCTTAGACCACCAAGTTCCCACAATAAATAAACCAATCTGCAGTGTTGTAATTAGATCCAGCTACTAAGTTAAGAACAAATGCAAGTGTTGTGAGATCCTGTTTTACTAGCAATAGATTAGGTGCAACAATCATAGAGGCTGCAAAGCTTTTCATTAGCTTTAAATTTAGCTCTTCCCTCTTAATTAAAGAAAAAATTTCATGCACAGATTTAGGAGATCCCATGTCTGCTAATGACTCAAGATTGGTCATCACTGACTAATTACCTTGTTGTTACAGGCAAAACTAGAAGGTGAAAGTCAACCTGCTAGCAAAATAAGCCAAAAAAAAAAAAAAGAATAATGAAATTTTGTTTTAATTTATATCTAGAAGATTAAGGACACGTTTAAACACTTGTGCTAGCATGGTATGGTCTTTTAGAGGCGGCGCCGTTGCCCTCCTCCGGTCTATCCTCCATGCACCTGTCGTTATTCAGCCACCATCACCCTTTCTTTCTCGGGATTCATCCGTTGTTTTCTCCCAAAGCTAGTCCACAAAGCTGTACTCAACATTGCCAAATATTAATTCATCCGTTGCACCCTAAAATGGCGGCAACAATGTCTCCCAAACCTCCGCAAACGTGGGCTCAGCATAACGCGTTTTGGAGCATTTTGACCGACAATGACTCTTGCCCGTACACGCTCGTAAATCGAAAGTCGGATTTATTAGGTGCCATATAGGAATGGAATGTGGATAAGGGATCGATAGCCATCCATCTCCGAGTTTGTGACACATGATGGTCATCGAAACATGCATGGCATTCTGCGATCGATAACAAGGCTCTTGTACCGTAGAGGATCCTTGTTCCCAGCAGCATAAATAAATATATATATCCACTAAATTTATAAGAAGCTAACTGAAAACGAAAACACATAAAACAAGCATCCACTCCAACCATTGCAGAAGAAAACAATCTCTCCATCGTCTTCAATAATCTTGACTTTCTCCATGCATCACCTTCGATCTAGAACGTCGATGGATCAGCTAGATTACCAACCCTTTGACGGATTCAAATAGCATGAAACCAATTAACAGAAAGCGAGATCTCTCGATTCATCCCAGTTTCACACAAAAAACAAGCAAACAAGCTTTTGTTATGAACCAAATTAAGGAGGCACAATCATACAAAATTATAATAAATAAATAAATAAAGTAATCCCATCATAACTTCCAAACTTTCGCACGGTAACCCACATATCTTTCCACTTCAAAATCATAACCAAGATCAAAGGAAAAAACGTACAGGACCATGTACCCAGACGTCGATTATTTCAAGCAGAAACCTCCGAGGCATGAAGCAAGAGAAGATTTAGCACTGGCGAAGGCCCTTGGGAAGGTGGAGATTCTGAGGTACGAGGCGGCTCTCGAAGCTCACAACATTAACCTAGCTGCATGCTATGATTTGTAATAAATTGAAATTTTTTTTCTCAGGCTCAATTCATATTTTGAAGAAGTATTTTTAAGTACTGATTTCAGTCTCACGGTGCATTCATTAATCATTGATCATTAATAATCTATTTCTTTGCTTTTATATTTTTCTACCAAAATCAATCCAATTACGCAACATGTATGGATTGGCCGGACTAATTTATCTTAAAAAATCATACGCTGGCCGTTTCCCCGGGATGGTATTATTTTGTGCGATTTTCGAAAGCAATGATGTGACAGCAAAATCCAAGGCCTCCGGCGTCGGTCTTCGGAGCCAGCCTCCAGCGTCGGCCTTCGGAGCTGGCTTCAGCGTCGGCCTCCAGCGTCAGTCTTCGGAGCCAGCCTCCAGCGTCGGCCTTCGAAGCCACTTCCAGCGTCGGGCTCCAGCGTCAGTCTTCGGAGCCGGCCTTCAGCGTCGGGATTCAGCATCGGCTTCAGAGCCGGCCTTCAGTGTCGGTTTCAATGTCGGCCTCCAGTGTCGGCTCCCAGTGTCGGCATCAAAGGCCAACTACGCGTTTGTAGAATAAAATATAGGGGTCATAGTTTTTCATTTTTTAAAAGCGATATTTTTATTATTTTAATTAAGAGTGGTGATTATGTGGTCTTGGGATCAGCCAAAGACAGCAGGCAGAGAATTCTCCTCCATATTTGCGGTGGAAGAATTCTGGTAGCAACTCTTACTCCAACCGTGGAACCGGGCCTCCTGTCCTCTCCTCACCTTATTTTATTGGAAATATTAATTTATCTGGAATAGATTTTTGACCATTGCCTTCTTTTTGTTACCTTCCGGTTGAGTAAAGCTGGCCTACTAAAACTTGGTTCAGGTTTGAGTTGACTCTACTCTTAATTCACAATCATCCAGCTAGCTGCAAGTTAAATCATATTGCTTCAGATCTGAATCAATAGAGATGAGGACGACAATGGCAAACTTGTCTCTTTGAACGCTATATTGAAATCCCACAATACTTTAACAAGGTCTGAATCGCTGCATCCTTCAGGCTGAGGCTTGTTGGTTAGTTGTTTATGATCGATGGCTTTTATTTCTATTACTACGTCTGTTGGTTTTTAGCTATTAAAATGATATGACATGCAACAAGTATAAATAATGGAAAAGAAAAGTACGGTGGTTTAAAGCGCATATAAGACTTTTCATTTGTCAATCGTCAACTCTCTTTAATATTTTCAATGGTGAAATATTATTGTTCCTTGTCTTGCTTGAAAGGATGTCACCCTCACCATTAATAAGTGATGAGACCTGCCCGTCGGTCACGACAAACACGTTCTCTGGCTCATCCTTATTTAATGCTCGACACGTACGTCCAGGGCTTTCTGGCCGGTGGCAAGCCCACCTTAATTTTCCCACTTCGAGGATTATCAACGACTAGGGGGGATCGTACTCGTGATATTATATAAAGAATCCTTGTTATACCATCCAAAGCTAAAAGTCATTTTTTTTTAATCCACTTCATAAAAATCACTTTTAACTAATTAAACAAGAGACTCTGGCATGCCTAGCTAGAAAGAAATTAAGATTCTTCATGGAAGTGCTAGCTCTAGCTCTCTTCCACGCCCTCCCCCAGTCTATCCTCCATGCACCTGTCGTTGTTCAGCCACCAGCTCCCTTTCTTTCTCGGGATTCATCCGTTGTTTTCTCCCAAAGCTAGTCCACAAAGCTGTACTCAACATTGCCAAATATTAATTTTCACCTTAGCATGGGTCGCTATCACTAGAAGAAAAGCATGCATACTATATTCTATCAAGCTTATAATAT